>JAZKJV010006936.1:0-195976 GCA_037367405.1 Ottelia alismoides
TATAGGATCTGAGATGGCAGATGGATTGGAAGGTTGATCGGGGGTGACCTTAAATAAAGAACATGAATGAGGAACATGTGTAGGATGATGGAAAAGTTGGTCTCTGCATGTCGATTTTCAGGGAGGATAAGGCTATGGCAAAGAAGTTGGGTTCACTTGAAGAGATAAAGATGGGGACGAAGAAGGTTAGATGCATGGGTTTGGAAGGGATAATGCGTTGGAATATACATGCAATTGGGTTTTGGTGGTTTGATCAGAGGAGAAGGGGGTAGTTCCAAGTTGCGTGTAGGTTGTTCGTGTTGTATGGTAGCAGAGAACGAAGGTAACCATGGTGGTTAGGTCCATGGCTTGGAGATAATGGTTGGGTTGGTTAAGAGCAACTGGAGATTAGGGATTGGGAGGATCTCGCAAAGAAGGTGGAGGATGGCCATTGGAGATCGGAGAAAGGAGAGGAGGTTGATCCAAGAGGGGGCAGAGGTTGGATTCAGCTGTTGGGTTGCTCAGGAGAGGATGAAGGAAGGAGATGGCACAAGGGAGAGCACGCGGCGGCGGAGCGTGGGGTTTGGTGGGGACGTGATTTAGGGCACATGCTCCGGTCTAGGACCGTCGCTCTGATACCATGTTGAAGTGTGAAAATGAGAAGTATTCTTCACTAGAGCTCTCTTATATAGGAGAAAAGCTCTATGGGAAAATTACATAGATAGCCGAAAGAAGTAGAAAATTACAGGATGATAAATAAAGAGATATAAATATCTCAACAGGACTTATGGAGGCCGTTGGATCAAAATTGATCCAAGGGTCAGGTTGGGGACGCTATACGACATAAATGGTTGATCGAAGGGAGAGAGCGATTGGGGTGCTGAGGTGGGCTTGAGGTGGACCTATGAGAGAGTGCCACATGTGCAACGAATTTGACCAGAATTGTTGACCAATGCAAGAAAAAAAGAAAAATAGAAAAGAAATAGTAAATGATGTTAAATGCAAAAATAATCAAATAAAAAGAATAGATCTAAATGAAACCTACAATGTTCATGAAGGACTTGACTGCAAATGGACCCAACTATGCAAGTTATGATTTTTTATGATATTTTGTAGAATAAAATATCGATTTTTTGTGTGTTTTGTAATTTTTATTTGATTTTCTATGCACAATAAATACATGCAAAAATCAAACATTATGTAAATAATGAAGTGGACATAAATGGATTTTTTTTTGGATTTTTATGAGTTATGAAAATTACCAGAATAAAATTAGAAAGTTAAATATGTACACGTGAATAAGTCAAAATGCACAAGTCAAGATCTCTCTCTTTTTATGGATTTTCTGGTATTTTTAGATTTTTTTATTTAGTTAGTTAGATCATGAGATGAAATAAAGAAATGAAAAAGAAATAAACTAAAAAGAGTTAAATATGTACATGAAATAACAAGTCAAAATTCAGTACCCAAGTTTCACATATGGACTCTGATGCTTTTGAATTTGGTCTTGATTTGTAGATAATTGAGTGTACATTAATTCAAACGTGATTAAAATGAAATTGGACATTATATGTGAGAAATATTAGGATTTACGACTTTCTGTCATGGAATTAGGGTTTAGGTTAATTTCACATATACAAGTTAGTATTTTTAAGATTTTTTGCTGATTAATATTAGTGTTATATACACAAAGGAACTGGTTTCATGTCATTTGGAGTTAGAATGAATTAATTTTAAAAGAGTGAAGTTAGGTGAGTATATACAAGTTATTATAAATGCAAAATGAAATGCTAATTTGTGCTAATTATTTACAGATGCATGAATGCCTTTTGAGTTATAAACACATGGATGTACTTAATTACTCAAGATGAAGCTCTATTTTCAGCTAATTAGAGTGATAAATCACATATTCATCAATGCCAAGACATCCACAACATACAACATCATTCTCGCGGATAGTGATCCCATAAAACAAAATAACAATCCACCCCATCTCAACAACTAAAGAAATAGCTTCACTTGCTCCGTAATCTTGGTGTTCTAGAAGAGCTTGAGAATGCACCAATTATTTACAAATGCATGAATGTTGTTTGAGTTATAAACACATGAATGTACTTTTTTTTGAAAGCCCACATGAATGTACTTACTCGGAATGAAGCTCTATTTTCAACTAATTAGAGTGATGACTCACAGATTCATCAGTTCCTAGACATCCGCAACATACAACATCGTTCTCGCGGATAGTGGACCCATAAAACAAAATAGCACTCTACCCCATCTCAACAACCAAAGAAATAGCTTCACTTGCTGCATAATCTTGGTGTTCTAGAAGAGCTTGAGAATGCACCACTTATCCTTGTTTAGTGATCTCGCCCCTCCACCATGGGACCCTACATCGCTTTGAGAAGCTCGACCAATTCCAGAAACTCCTATAATCTTTGATCTAAGAAGGCAACCGAAAAAGGTGATGCATAAATCCCATCGATTGAAGCCTTTGCGGCCAAAATGTTCTTATTACTGACCGATTCAATAATTCTTGAAAAGCAGTCACGAAGGGCCCCTTTCTTGCTACTGTCATTCATCTAAAATTTGGGAGATTCTCCATTCACCAGGCTCGGTCTTAGGAAATGCGTGATCGGATGCAATGCCACATAAATCCCCAACCATAATTTAGACGAGGGTTGATCGAGTTCATCTCCCTATAAATGCTCATCCATACCCCATTAGCTGTTCGAATCATATGGCAAGCCATGTCCTCACATCTCCCTCAAATTCTCAATATCCATTTGGCCAAACAAGCCATATTCATAATATTTAGTTTCAATACTCATGGACCTCCTTTTTAGTAGGGTCACAATCTCCTAATTGATAGAATGATGCCCCATTCTCCTACCTAGGTCGATGTCGAAAGAAATGTCTTATAAGAGTTTCTGAATGAATAATATATACCTACCGCACCCGTGTAGTAGAAAGGAAGAAAATGAGAACTGCTATCATAATAGGTTTCAGCAGAATCGGTCCCCCAATTCTTGAAAAACAAAGGACTTCCAACCCACCATTTTTCTTTCTAGCTTCTGTACCACAGACAACCAATTTGCATGTCATAGGTGACACCATATAAAGGGTAACCCTAAATAGGTGAGCGGAAGAGTTGTCCTCGGCGTACTCAATGCCCCATTGCAACCTCATCTTCCTCCTAAGAAAGAACAAAATGAATACGAGCGGAGTTGTTCCTGTTTACTTTTAGGTTGGACAAGTGCCCAAAAGTCTTTAGTACTACAGAAACCCCTTTAACCTCCTCCATGCCACCTTCAATGGAAAATATTGTCATTCGTATATGTAGAAATAGTTCGTAGTTTCATTATCTCTTTATGTTGTTTATCGTTATTTCTTTATTTTATATAGACCTCTCTGTAATTTACCCTTTAGGTCTCTCCCTATATAAGAGAGCCTAGGGTTTTCTGAATAAACAACGAAGTCTCTTTTCCCAACATGGTATCAGAGCCACCCTAGGGCTCTCCTCCCTCCCGCCGCCCCTTCCCCACCCGCCTCCCTCTTCTCGGAATCGCCGCCCTCCCTCCCGCCGCTTCTCTCTCCAGCGGCAGCCCTCAATCGCCGCCGCTATCTCCTTCTCCATCTCCAGCGGCAGTCTTCCATCGCCGCGGTTGGATCCAGCCCTCCATCTGGTTGGCTCCCAGCCCCCAGCGGCCTCCGCCAATAGGCGGCATCTCCATCTGCTGCCCGCGCACGTCCTCCGGGTGCGTGAACAGCAACACGCACAAGGTCTTCTAGCGGCTCCTAGCCGCTGAAAGGGTTGTCAGCCTCTTGTTAGGCGTGCCCTAGTTTCTTCCACATCCGTTCTATGGATTTGAGTGCGTAACGTCTACATACGCACTCAAATTCGATGCAGTTTTTGTAGACATCCAGCATCACGTCTACATATCCTAGTTCTTCTCCAAGCGGCAGTATGTCAGAATCAAAAGTTGATATGCCCTCCACCGGCGCATTCAAAGGTCCTGCGCCAATAGTCAAGATGGACGGGTCTAACTATGAGCTCTGGGCTATGCAGTTCATGAGCCTTATGAAGTCGAATGGTAAGAAACATATTCTTACCGAGGATGAGCCCGCAGAGAAGACTGGGATCTATGCCTCATGGGAGGCTGATGATTCCTATGCAAAGGTCTGGTTGTCCGGCACCTTAACGACGGAGATTGCCAACGACGTCCTCCATCAGCCCACTGCTAAGGCAATGTGGGAAATTCTTGCCGCCACATATTCGCAAGTGCGAAATGAGACGAAGATGTTGCAGCTTCAGCACGACATATTCACAATGAAGCAGAGCGGCGGACCTCTCCATTCTCTTTATACATCCCTAAGAGGGATGTTCGAGAAGTTATACAGTATCATCCCTCTGACTGCAACTCCTGAGCAGCAGAAGGCGTTTCGAAACGCCACCATGGTTGGTGTTCTACTTGCGGCCCTTGACCCTGAGTACGATGCAGCTCGATCTCAGATTCTCGCTGATGCAGTTATTCCTCCAGTTGAGGATGTTTACAGACGGCTTAGCCGCATTCCAGTCTCCTCCAGCTCTTCTACTCCACCTCCTTCAGCGATGGCAGTCTCGCGTGGGAGAGGTGGACCACCATCTGGCCGTGGTCGTGGACGTGGCCGTGGACCCCAGGGGAGGGGTGGTCGCTTTAGTCAGACATGCTCCTATTGTCATCGCACAGGACACTCGGAGGAGACATGCTATTCGAAGCATGGATTTCCAGCATCAGCACGTATTGCAGAGTACTCTCAGTCTCCACTGACTTCTACTGCAGATAGTCGATTTGACGAACTTGTGGCCCGTCTCCGAGAGATTATGCCACATGCTTCTGGTGATTCGTCTGGTGGTTCCTCAGATATTGCTGCCACTGCCTCTGCCAGTTCTTCTGCAGCCGCAAGCTCCTCAGGTAGATCTACTACACCTCATGATATATCTGACTGGATTATTGATTCTGGAGCCACACATCATCTCTGCCGAGATAGAGGTAGATTACAGGCCTACAGGGGCATTCCTCCCGGTCGTTCAGTGCAGATAGCAGATGGTACCCATTCGCCCCTTATTGGACAAGGGGAGGTTTTCCTGTCCTCCACTTTGCAATTACAGAATGTTCTGCATGCTCCTGAGTTCTCAATGAATTTGCTATCTATTAGTCAGATTACGAAGGATTTGAATTGTCGTGCCATATTTGACCCGTCTTCTCTCATTTTTCAGGACATACTCACGGGCAAGGTGATTGGCTGTGGCTCTGAGCAGAATGGTTTATATCGGCTGGTCCGGGATTCATATGCTGGCGTCTCCACTCATTCTGCTGGACCAGTCTCTCCGTACATTTGGCATCTCCGATTTGGTCACCTTCCACTTCAGAAAATGCGCCATCTTTTGCCTCAGATCTCTCCTAGTTCTTCATTTCAATGTGAAGCGTGTCAGTTGGGAAAGCATCACAGGTCGAGCTTCCCACGTCGTCTGAGTCGGAGCAGTAGCTCTCCTTTTGAGTTGTTACATATAGATATATGGGGTCCAAGTCGTGTTCCCGATCATCAGGGACACAGGTTTTATCTTGTGGTAGTGGATGATTTCTCTCGTGTGTCATGGGTCTTTCTTTTGAAAAATAAATCTGAAGCAGGAAATGTGATCAAAAAACTTGATTAATGAAGTGTTCAATGTCTTTTCTGCAAATGTCAAATATGTTCGGACCGATAATGCCCTTGAATTTTGTACACGCTTACTTTCACAATTCCTGTCATCAAAGGGCATTATTCACCAAACCACTTGTGCATATACCTCACAACAAAATGGTGTCGCGGAAAGGAAGCATCGCCATCTCTTAGATATTACTCGTACATTGTTGATTCAGAGTTGTGCCCCTATTTCTTTCTGGGGCGATGCTGTTCTTACTGCTTGTTATCTGGTCAACCGAATGCCATCCTCAGTCCTTGGTGAAAAGATACCTATGTCCATTATTTTTCCAGATAAGGAGTTATTCTCACTAACTCCACGTGTCTTTGGTACTGTTGCTTTTGTGCATCGTCTATCTCCCGGACTTGACAAACTCTCTCCTAGAGCAGTCAAGTGCGTCTTTGTTGGTTATTCCAGAACTCAGAAGGGCTACCGGTGTTATGATCCCACAACTAGGAGGTACTTTGTGAGTGCCGATGTCACTTTCTTTGAGTCTGTCATGTATTTCTCTCCTGCAGGTGACAGAATCGTACCATCCACTACCACTGATGATATCTATGTTCATTCACCACCTACATTGAGTACACCTGAGTCTTCCCCTGTGTCTGTCTCCACGCCAGCACTACCTCCACCACCACCTCCTCCACCTCCACCCATTCCTCGGCCCATCATATCACCATTACCTATGTTCTATAAACGCCGGTCGGGTCCTGCTCAGACTACACTCCAGCCGATCATCACACCTCAGGTATGTTCAGATGGCATTACTACTGACGGGTCAGATTTGGTACATGTGCAGGATCCTTCAGTCCAGGCAGACACTACTCCATCTAGTACAGCAGATGATGATCTTGATGTTCCGATTGCTATTCGGAAGCAAAGGAGGCAATGTGCCTCGTATCCTTTCGCTTCACAGGTTTCCTTTCACCGTCTCACTGGGGATTTTCAGAGATTTGCCACAGCCTTGTCTTCCGTGGATATACCACGGACATACCAGGACGCCTTACAGAATGAATGCTGGAGATTAGCAATGGAGGACGAAATGAGGGCACTACAGTCTCGTGACACTTGGTCCTTGGTTCCTGCACCTTCTGATGCATCCATTGTGAGCTGTAAATGGGTCTTTACAGTCAAATATCATGCAGATGGCACGTTGGATAGATACAAAGCACGCTTGGTTGCCCGTGGGTTTACACAAACCTACGGTGTGGATTACATGGATACTTTCTCTCCAGTGGCGAGGCACTCTACACTTCGTATTCTATTATCTGTTGCTGTGGTACGTGATTGGAGCATATGTCAACTGGATGTGAAGAATGCCTTTCTGTACGGTGACCTACAGGAGGAAGTCTACATGCAGCAGCCACCTGGGTTTACTGCTGAGGGGGAGAAGCACATGGTTTGTAGACTTCACAAGGCGATATATGGTCTCAAACAGAGTCCCAGAGCATGGTTCCAGAAGTTGTCTAACCTGATTGAGCAACAGGGATTCAAGAGGTCCAATGCCGATCACTCATTGTTTGTCCAGAAGTCATCGGCATGTACGGTTGTCATTATGGTCTATGTGGATGATATTCTTGTTACAGGAGATGATGTTCATGGCATAAAGAGGGCAAAGGCATTCCTAGGCAGTCAGTTCGTTACAAAGGACCTTGGAACCCTAAGATATTTTCTGGGGTTGGAATTTGCAAGGAATGCACAGGGCTTGGTGATGACACAACGGAAGTATATTACAGACTTCCTGACTGAGACTGGCATGGATGGGTGCAAACCATCTAGTATTCCCATGGACCCCAGCATGAAGCTATATGATGGTGATACAGATGAAGTGGATAAGAGGAGATATAGAGAAATGGTGGGAAAACTCCTCTACATTACCATTACTCGTCCAGACATTGCATTTGCTGTTAGCAGGGTGAGCCAATTTATGGAGCAGCCAAGACAGGTTCACATGGATGCTATACACATGATTCTGAGATATCTGAAGTCTTCTCCAGGGTCAGGGCTACTATTCAGGAAGGACACAAACTTATCTGTCTCAGCGTGTGCAGATGCAGACTATACAGGATGTCCTAAGGACCGAAAATCAACCTCAGGGTTTGCAGTGTTTATTGGAGGCTCTTTGGTTTCTTGGAAAAGCAAGAAACAAACTGTCGTGGCAAGGTCCAGTGCAGAATCTGAATATAGGGCCATGGCTCAAGCCAGCACGGAGATGATGTGGGTTCGCTCTGTACTAGAAGATCTACATGTAGCTGTGCCCCTGCCTATGAAGCTCCAGTGTGACAATCAGGCAGCATTGTTTATTGCCAACAATCCAGCTTTCCATGAAAGGACCAAGCATATCGAAGTTGACTGCCATTACACGAGGGACTTGATCCAGAGAGGATTGATATCTACTGCCCATGTGAGCTCGGGAGATCAGACAGCAGATATATTCACCAAGCCACTGCTCAGAGGACCGTTTCAAAAATGTTCATCCAAGCTGAGCATGATAGATATCTATGCTCCACCTTGAGGGGGAGTGTAGAAATAGTTCGTAGTTTCATTATCTCTTTATGTTGTTTATCGTTATTTCTTTATTTTATATAGACCTCTCTGTAATTTACCCTTTAGGTCTCTCCCTATATAAGAGAGCCTAGGGTTTTCTGAATAAACAACGAAGTCTCTTTTCCCAACAGTATATTGCAGAATAGGAATCATTATATCTGCATGCTTGTACCATATGTAAAGCCGTCTTGAAACTGCTAGCCACTTCATTATAACGATGAAAAGGGGGGGGGGTGTAAAAGGGCATCCCTTCGTGTTTACTCTCTAAGACTGAAAGAAATCACATTCTGACCATCTATTGACCGTGCACGACGTAATGCACCCTTCATCCATACGTCCCAAGTCTTAGGTTAGCCACAATTCGGAAGGGATATTCAAATGAATCGCTAGTTCATGCAACCATAGGTTTTAAAAACCCACCTTCTACAACACATGCCCTGATCTGCTCATGCTTCCCATTTGCAACAATCTCTGCCATCATTTCCAACCTCTTCATCATGGACCTCCTAAGGATGAAAGCCATTTGGTTTGGAGACATGATTACCCTATAAGTCCTCGCAACCTGTTGTTACGCACCTTGGTCAAAAAGGTAGATCACATTTGAAAGGGTAATGCACCGAAAGTCCTCCACATGGATGGCCACATCTCTCCTTGGCAACAAGAAGATCAAAGTCTTGTTTAACTTCTTAGTCCCGAGTTACCAAACTTAAAATAAAAAGAAGCTTCATGTTGTCTCCTTTACCACGTCCCGAAATTCCTTGAAAGAGATGTTGCGAAGACATCCATGCTTGGTGAGCTATCTGCATTTATTTGAAAGGCCGCCGAATGAATTATGCATCGTAAAACCAGTTATCAAGTCATCTCCTTGCAACTGAGAGATCCTTTTCACCAATGTCCAAGCCACTCACACCCACTCTGTTTGGGCCTTCTGCTCAATGTTTGGAATGAGTTCACCAATGCTTCTCCTCCTACATGAACGTATACCGTATAACACGGATAAACTCCAAATTCTTTATAGATATTGAATTATACTAGTTGAATGGTGTTTACATGCTATATCCTATATGTTTAAGTAATTATGATAGACAAGTATATATGCGGTTGGAAACGACGTTACTTCTTTAGTTGTAAACCCTTGCAGCTTCTTTTATGTCATCTCTCTTTTTTTAAGTGCTCTAGTGTTTCGATCTATATAAAAACCCCTAGACTTTTTTAATAATATTATCTCATTACGTTCTCTCATCATTCTCCACATGATATCAGGGGCGTGGTCCTAAACCAGTGTTCTGACCTAGATTCCGCAGCCACCACCAACCCCGCCTCTCCCCCTCACTGCTACCCTTGCGTAGGGCCCTAGCTGTTGGAAGAGGGGCCCATGCAAGGCCCTTGGGGCTGTCTCTGACTCTCCTCATGCGCAAGGCACTGCCTACACCTCCAGCCAATCAATGTGCCCACCGCCCCACTGCCGGCGCATATAGGGCGCTGATATGCACTTGAGGAGTGCCCCGTCTTTCTCGTACCTCCACAGCGTCGCCTCCTGCGCTGCTACCTTGTCTTGTGCCATCCAGGGTGCTGATCTGCACCTCCAAGGAGTGCCCAACACCTTCTCGCACCTCCGCGGCACCGAATCCTACGCTGTGGAGGTGTGAGAAGGTGCGCCTTCCAGGGCGCTGTTCTATGCCTCCAACGAGTGCCCAACACCCTGCCGTGCACCGCCTTGCCACCGTTTCACCTCCACAACTCTGTGCATATCTAGTTTGTAGCATCATAACTACAGTTTGTTTCTCCAAGAGTCCAAAAGAGGCTAAAACAGTTACCTAGGTCACCCATATGCTTGATTGAAACAATAAATTTTCTTCCAGGTCACTTTTTCTTGACCATTCGTGACCACGGTGACATCCTCTAAGACCAATCCCCTGTACTCGACTTCTTCTGTGATGATACATGGCACCTCTATCAAATTGAAGGGCACAATCTCTAGTCTCGATCATTCAATGTGTTCAACGATGGTCAAAGCAAGAATCATATCTTCACCCAAGATCCACTCAAGGATACATACGCGGATTATAATACATGGTATGCAGACAATTGCCAGGTTATCACTTGGATGACCAATAACATCAACCAAAATATTTTAGCGAATCTTCTCTACAAGGACTCCGCAAAAGCGATGTGGGAGACTTTGGAAAGAACTTACTCTTAGAAGACAATCATGTCTCGCCTCTCAGATATTTATACAAGGATATGGTCTGCAACTCAACGGGAGTCTAGTCTTGTCGAGTGCTACATGCTTCTGACTGGTCTTTTTGAGGAGCTTCTGATTTTTTAACCATCCTGTTGTGATAAACATGTGGGACATCGATTTGAGTGACAAGTTTATCGATTTCTTTCTCGACTACATCCGCGATACAAAGCCGTGGGGGATCAATTTCTGACGGCTAATATCCCACTATCGATTAAGACGTCTTTGGTTGTTTGCAGGAACTCGAGACATTGGTTGAACGTTCTTCTACAGAGAATTTTGCTCACTATGCATCGTCCTGGAACAAAGGACGACATAGCTTCCGAGGAGGTCGATGCTATGACTTTGGTCGTGGTTGTGATCGTGACTCAGGGCGTGGAAGTGATTTTGGCCTTGGCCGTGGCTGTGATTTTAGTTCTCCTCAGTATCCTGCATGCATCCATTGTGGGCGCTAGAACAACTCGTCAGAATGTTGCTGGGTAAAGTTTTTTTTTGACGCTATTGCTGGGTAAAGTTTGACATGCAGTCCAATGCCAACGATGTCTATGAGATAGCTCCTTATGAGACATCTTATGATATTACAAAGGACACACCTGATCAGCATTCTATTGGAACATGACCATCTTTTACCGCTTCAGAATACTCTTGCCTGAGGCAACTTCTACAGAGCTCTAACACCTCCACCGATGATAGTACTACCATTAGTCCTACGGCTAGTTTGGCTACAACTTCAAGTACAATAACCAACTCAGTTTCTACTTCTGGCCCTGCATGGATTATCGACTCAGGGGCATCCACACATTTAGTAGGAGAGGGTAGTCTACTTACCTTCTCTCAACCCTCTACTTCTGTGAAGACGGTTTGGGTTGCTAACATGGTTCATTCCCCCATCACTGCTGTTGGAACTTTAGAGTTCTCCAAGTTCCGACTGACTGAGGTCTATTGTGCCCCTGCATTTCCTCTTAGTTTACTACTAGTTCAAAATCTATGTGCCCAGCTTAATTGTCCGGTTAATTTTGATGAATTATGTTATTTTCAGGATATCCGGACGAAGGAGATTTTGGTGGGGGACATGAAAAGAATGGCCTCTACTATCGTGACATTCCTTCTGATTCCAGTTTTGTTGGTTGCATCTATCTCTGACAATCCTTTTTTTTTGAAGCTAAATGCTTGAAAATAACTCTGACAATCCTTTATTCTGGCATCTTCAGTTTGGACATCCTTTTGACAAGGCTATCTCCATGATGTTCCTCCATGATGTTCCTCAAACTTTCTACGTGAAAGCCCTTTTAATTGCGAGGCATGCCAGTTCGAGAAACACCATCGCGCATCCTTTTCTATGCGTGCTGGGCCCCATCGTGAAGTTTCTTTTTCTCTTATCCATTGAGGGACCTTGTTAGGTCCGTAATATGAGTGGACACAAACATTTTGTTGTTCTTGTTGATGATTATAGTTAATCCTCTTGGGTCTATCAGTTAAAAAAATGTTCGGAGATCAATAAAATTGTCAAGAATTTCTTTCAGTACATCAAAATAGTATTATCTACATGTATTCGAACTTTTCATACCGATATTGCTTTGAAATTCACACAACATGACTTGATGACTTTCTTTGCTTCCTAGGAAACTGTCTACCAAACATCCTGTCCATGTACCTCTCAGCAAAATAGGGTAGCGGAACAGATACCTAGACATCTTCTTGATATTGCTTGATCTCTTCTCACTCAGCTGAAGGTTCCGAAAACCTACTAGGGTGATGCCGTTCTTACTGCTGTCCATCTTATCATCATGATCTCATCTTTGATTATAGAGGGGTCCACTCCTTTCACGTTACTCTATCCTAAAGAGTCGCCCTTCTGACTACCTTTGAGATTTTTTTGGGTGTATAACGTTTATCCATAATTTCCATGATGCTAATAAGTCACCTAGGGTGATAAAGTGTGTTGTTCTTGGTTATTCCCATAACCAAAAGAGTTACAATTGCCATGACCCTGCTGGGCATCGGTACCATATTTCTGCGGATGTTACTTTCTTTGAACAAATCGGTTTCTTTACACAGTCTGACATGGATATTATCTTGGATCTTCGTCTGCCACCAATTGTTTGTAAGTGCACTCATACATATGTGCTTGCTCCTATGCCTTTGCCTGTTCCTTTTCTACAGGATGATCTGCCATCTTTAAGTGCTCCCATCACTGTTGCCCCGAATGCTCATCCAGAGCTTTCCATAGCTCTCCACATAATAAAAAGGTAACACACTTTCCATCCTATGTCTCATTTCGCTTCTACTTATGGTTTATCATGCTCTGACAAGAGATATATAGACATTCTCATGACTAATTCTATTCCCAGAGATCACCACAATGCTTTACAGGATCATGGCATGCGACAAACAATGAACGAGGAAAAGGATGCTCATCCAGGGGAATGTGGAAGCTTGTACCGTGTCACATGGGAATATGACATATAGCTTGCAGATGCGTCTTCACGACCAAACAATCGTCGGATGGGTCAATTGGCATTTTGAAAGCACGACTGATTGCCAAAAGTTTTACATAGACTTATGATGTCGACTACTTCGAGAGTTTCCCCCCATGAGCACGGATGGGCTTTATTCGCATTATCCTTTTAGTGGCTACCAATAAGGGATTGCCTATATTTCAGCTTGATGTGAAGAATGCTTTCCTCTATGGAAATCTTGATGAGGAGGTCTACATGATGCATCCTCCAGGTTATGAAGTTAAGGGGGAAATGTGTGTGCCGACTTCACAAGACAATCTCTGGCCTAAAATAGAGTCCTCGAGCATGGTTTGATAGACTCACTACTGAGATCAACAATCTTGGATTCCAAAGAATAACATCCGGTTACTCTGTCTCGTCAGATGTCGGTCAACTAGTATTGTCATTAGTTTATGTTGATGATATGATTGTCACAGGTGATGATGGTGAAGGCATACCAGATACCAAGGGTTTTCTTGCGGAAGGTATTTGTCATGAAGAACTTTGACCAACTCCGCTATTTCTTTGGCATAGAAGTATAGGACTTCACCTCTCACAAAGGACGTATTGCTTGGACATCCTAACTGAGGTTGGACTACTTGGATGCAAGCCTTCTGGCATCTCCGCGGACCCGAGGAAACACTCGACTTCATCTGCTCATGCATTTGAAGACATTACATGATACAGAATTGTAGCAAATTGCTTTACTTTACTCCCACCATGTCATATATATCTTATGGTATGAGCAGAGCCAACCAACACATGGAGAAACCACTTTACAGTAATTGACAGGATGTTCTTTTGATCATATGCTAGTTGAAGGAATCACCAGGGCGAGGCCTCTTCTACGGGGTCAACGACCACACTAATGTATCTGCTTATGCTGATGTAAATTATGCTAGTTCACATGAGGATCGTCTATCCACTACAAGATATGCTGCTACGTTGGTTGTTGGAAATCTTGTCACTTGGCGAAGCAAGAAGCAAGCCATAGTCTCCAGATTGAATGCGGAGGCAGAATACGTGGCTATGGCTTAGGACACCTGTGAGATTACTTGGTTGCTCTCTTTTCTATAGGAACTTAGTATTGTTGTCACTATCCCTGTTCCTCTATATTGTGACAACAAGTTCGAATATACGTTGCTATTAATCCTGTCTTCCATGAGCGAATCAAGCACATTGAGATTGACTGTCGTTCTATTCGTGATGCTATACAAGGAGGGAAGATCACTACTCCACATGTCTCCACCGATTTTCAGCTTGCATATGCATTCACAAAGGCACTACCTAAGAAATGCCTCTCGTGGATAATCTCCAAGTTGTGCATGATCGATAAATATGCTCCAACTTGAGGGGGAGTGTTGGAAATGACATTGCTTCTTTTATTTAGTTGTAAACCCTTGCAGGTCCTTTTATGTAATTTCTCCTTTTTGAGTGCTCTAGTGTTTTAGTCTATATAGGAGCCCCTAAACCTTTTGAATAAAATTATCTTGTTATGTTCTATCATCATTCTCCACATATGCGATATGATTTTTTTAATGAATCTCTGATTTTTACTTTTAAAACATATAATAACAAATTGTTTGCGTAAATGTTGCCTTCCCAGAAGCTCATAGCTTATGATCATTTAGAAGGCGACCCTGGTCTTGAAGGCGGCAAGAATGCTGTAATATTCACTGACATCCTTACCATGGTCTATGGCTGTGTTGAGAACTCCTCTTCTGACAGGTTTTCCTTTTGTATGGGCTTGATATTTGTTCATTACTATTCTAAGATTGTAAAACTAACAAGCATGTCTGAATTGTCTGGAATGTTTACAGTACAATCTTGCAAGTTCTGAAAGTGCTACTCACTGCAGTAGCATCAGCAAAATTCAGAGGTAGCTTTGTTGTTTAAGTTAATATTTTGAGATCATTATCAACATCATCTAATACCTGCTGTGGCACTATATTCTTCAAGTGCAGTACATGGGGAGCCTTTACTTGGGGTACTTAGAATTTGTTATAATATTGCTCTTAACAGGTAGGAAGTACATTGACTATTAAATTGGATCTTTTGTAGTGGGGGGGGGGGGTTATAACTTTTCATGTTCAATTATTTCAGCAAGAGCCCTATAAATCAAGCAACCTCAAAAGCAATGTTAACGCAAATGATCAGCATTACAATCCGAAGAATGGAATCTGTTCCGGTAATAACTTACTAAATAAGCTTCGCTTTTATTCATCTAAAAATTTAATATTAAATTTCATTTTTAATATTCCTCGAGAGCTTAAGAATTTTTCTCTGCTATTCAGTCTTCCGTTTCATCCACCAGCAGTCAGGAGGATGCTTCCATGATCAGTGGAAGCTTGAGTGCTGGGGAGGTAAATGATGATGATCAAGGTGATAAAAAATTGACCCTAGGTGATGCTCTCTCCATGAATAGAGGAAAAGAAGGGTCTCCTACTTCTGTTGAGGAATTACAAAATCTTGCTGTTGGTGCTGATATCAAGGTAATATTCTCTACTGTAGTAGTACCTAGAAGACAACATGATTGTAATATTATTAGTACTATAGTGTTGAGATCTGGTTATCGTTTTCTATCATTTGTAGCATCTTTGCTACATTTAGCTTTGTTACAATTAGTTATTTCTTTTGTGCGGCTGTCATTGTATTTGGCCCTTGGGATTTCTCCGATACAAGATACCCAACCCAAGGGCTCTTCATATTAATCAAGTAGTTGCTATTTTTTATTATGGTATTAGAGCACCTAATATAGATAATGGTTTCATACCCCTTTGAAAGCCTATTCCCCTCTCATATGTAAACCCCCGAGGATCCGGGTACCCGTTTACGACACATTTCACAATGTTTCATTCACATTTGATCGCAGAAGTTGTAGAAAAATAGGGAAAGTTTTTTTTCGTTGCAATCATTGGCATCTGACATTCACATTGATATTCATAACCACAAGTTAATAGAGACAAATGGCACTAAAATCTTATTTCATTAATTTCCATATGATTTTACAACATGTACAATGTCTGTCAGTACATACAACATCCCAAAAATTTGACTGAAGAGAAGAAGCATTTTACAATATCAATTGAACTAAAAACTGTAACAAAACCACATACCGTCTTGTATATGCCTTGTCTCCTGGAAACATTAACAACTACTGAACAGAAGACTCCTTTCCTGCCATGCGTGCAAGGAAGAAGAGGAGTCACAATTGTGAATACAAATCCATAGTTTAAAAGTAAATGACAAGTAATTTATTATGTGCAAAAGAGAGCAAGTAGAAAGGTGGAACAAGTATAATTTACATCTACTTGCGTAAGTAAAAAGGATTTCAACTGTTTGGCATGTAACTAATTGGTTCACCCCTTTTTCTCGTTCTTCACATATATATTTATATAAAGTTTAGATGACAAACTCTAACATATAATGATTTCCTGCGTTTTAAGATCACGATTCTAGATCTTGTAGATCATGTTGTGGAACTTGATGGCACGTGTAATTGCTAATTTCTGTCATTGCGATTATGTCATGGTTTTTGATAATGGACTGATATGATGATGGTGGATTTGATCCTTAATTCTATTTACTCCTTTTAAGTTAGTGAATAGTCCGTGGTCTTGGTCTGTGTGTAACCTCACACTATGACTCTAAGGTATTTAAAAGTACCTTAGGGTTGGGGTGCCTCCGTAGCATGCGGTGTTGTATAATGCATCCTAACTAAGTTCCCAACACGTCCACTAACTTATAGGGATTTCGAATCAGATTAAAGTCACCTCCAATCAACTTAATCTTAATTATAATTTCCTCCAAACCTTTACTGTAACTCTCTCTCTGATGTAACTCTCGATGATGTATATATATAGATGTAGATATGGATGATCTGGATGTAAAATCGCCAAGTCTGTTGGCGAAAGAAAAACTCAAGCGGTGAAGAAGCCTACAAATGGCTCTTCCATCTCGCCCTCTAGTTGGAAGGACAGTCCAATAGAGGGATAGGTCTACTCCCAAACTACGCCACTGAGACGGGTGAGAGGGACTTCCCGGAAAAGTCACTCTAGAAAAACAGCCCGACCGGTAACGGGCAACCGAGCTCGTACGTAAAACTGAAAACCAAGGATCCCCCGCCTGGGTATCCTAAAATAGGGTCAGCGGAATGGTCTAAAGTCGGGATCCCAACGAGGCGTAAAAACACTGCGAGCTCGCGTAAAAATCGAAAGAGGACTGGGATCCTAGACCCGCACACTAGGCGGCCGCTGCCATATCTGGGCTTCCTTTCCTCCGCCCAGTTGAGGGTCACCGCGCCCTCACACGGTCATGTGTAAAGGTCATCATGACCGACAAAATGTTTGTCGTCACTGAATATTTGATCAATTGCATACTTTCAACCCAAATTTATTCATCTCATTTAAAATATGCGATATTAATTCATAAAATGGTGATGATGATATTACTCTTGTGGAGATTTTATGTCCAATTATCAAGATCAGCTGCTTTACTTAAGATTTTCAGCTTAAAGTGAATCATACTATCACCCAAGAGTAAAATCAATGACAAGTTGAGATCTTATGCTGCATCCTTAATCAAATTACCCGAACAGGAATAAAGTTCTCATGATGTTGTAGGCTATACCCTTTTATTTTGACATATATATATATATATATCCAGATGAACAACCAGGTCAACTAATGCTAAGTACAAGGTGGGAGTTTTTATTTAGAGACAAGTTCCCAAAAAGACCTGCACCTATATGATGTTTTAGTCTACAAGTGAAAAATGTAAAGAGGAGCAGCAATAGATAGATCCCATTATTGTTATAGAGGAACTATAGACAATCATGTTCAACTTATGTTCATCATGTTAAAATGTTAAGGTGAGTAAACTGCTTCAATAAGTCAAATTCTGATAATTATGATGTATTATTATTATTATTATTTTTTTACTGTTTACTTAAAGGCTGGAAAAGTTTATTTATTCAATATGAGCCAAATATGCCCTTTGCTTATCGACATTCTAGTCTAGGCATCCTGATTGGTCAACAATAAATCCATGTATAATCCGTCATTCAATTAATATATATGATGGACTGCCATTTTAAAGAGTGAAGAAAGCAATGTTTCTTATGCAAGTCGAATGCTCGCGGATATTTATGTAACAAATAATGAAATGGACTTTCTGCTGAACGTAATTTGAATAGAAACTTCAACGCATATTCCATTGTGTCTTGAGAACTTTTTGTTGTTTGGTGGATTCAAAATGGTCTATGTAATATTAGATCAATCAAGTATCCCAATATTCAGAACATGTACTAAGTAGTTAACAGATGATCTTAAATGGGTCTAATTTGGATACGAGATATTTTTCAAGAAGCCAAGTATACCAACTATGTCTTATTTAATAATCAACTTCGTATGCTTATATATATATGTATATGTGTACATATAATCATATAATGAAATCTTAAACTTAGTTTAACTTGAAGAACTACACAGAAATTTAACTTCTATGTGCATTTGTTACAGAACAGAAACCGTATTGAAATTTAAATTTGATTTAATATATATATTTCAGTTCCAAATTCAGAAATTAATTATTATCATTATAAAAATTTCAAGCTATCTCATCCTGCCTAAGTTATTTAGGGGAGGATATTTGTATATATAACTCATTCAAGTCATGCTGGCATGTTCTTATTTTTGTTTGGTAGTTTAAAAAAAAATAAAATAACATTTTACTCCAATTAGACATAAAAAAATCGTGGACTCCTTATTTGGAAAATAAGCATAAGAATGGCTCCTGGACTCCTAGCAAGTTAAGCAAAAGAATGGCAACAATGCCTCTGCCAACAAGTATCTTTAATGTGGCATGGCTAATATAATAGAGATTATGAAAATTTTCATCAAATTTATTGTAAGCTTCCAGGATAAAGATCTGAGAATTTTCCTTAAATCCAACTGAATCACAAACCCTATTTTCTAGAATTTGAATAAAAAAGAAATGTGGGAATGGCATACATGGCTGCAAGAAGGAGGAAAGGGGGATTATACCTAAAAACAATTCTTCAAAAACTTGAAGATGAACTGCATGCAGGGCTGGAGTCTTTGGGACAGCAACAATTGCTCCAAGTTTTCTTGGATTTGGAGCAGCTTTTAAAGCTCAAGGCTGCAGCAAGGATGGCTCCAGGAGATTGCTTAGCTGCCACCCAACAGCTTTGAAAGGAAGAGAATTAGGGCTCCCTTTGAGAATTTGAGCAATATTTGGGGGGGGGGGGCTTATTGGAGAACGAGAAAGAGAGGAAAGGAAAGGGGACTCGGCTGGAATTTGGGGAACAAAAGAAAGGTCTTGTGGTGATATTTATAAGGGGGAAGAGGCCTTAAGTGCCTGCCAAATGGAGCCCATAGCACAGCCAAGTGGAGGTGTGAGCAAAGAGCTAAGTGGCTGTCCTGGAAAGCAGACAGTCTGCTGCTTTATAAAAAAAATAAATTTATTTATTTTTATTTCCTCTTCTTTTATTTGATATACAAAAATTGACCGAATCCACACCTCGAGTGTCGGAATTTGACGCGCAATATCTCTATTCGATCGTCTCTAAACGGCGATCAATATGAGTATAATATTGATATACTTTTGATCGGGTTTGAACACCCGAATTTTTCGAGATACGATTTTAAATTTTGTGATTTTAAAAATATCAAACGATATCCGATTGACGAACGATCGATTCCGTTGGTCTTGTTTCGTTGAATCGGATCGAATGACGGTCTCGGTTCGTTTCGCGGTTTCCGAATTTACGTCGCGGCTTTTTCACGACACATTACGATGCGACCGTTTTTTTTTGATCGATTTCGCCCGAACGACTTTTGATTTATGATCAATTGATCGTTTTAAAGTTGTTTGGTGTTGCCCAACAACTTTATTAGGTTAATCATATCCAAATCGGATCGGGTTCGGGTTTGATTGGAAACCGGATGTTACATCATAGCTCTTGCGTAGTTATTACATGGGTCGCCACTGCGAGCTCCAGCTATGCTATATGCATCCCTGGGGTCTCTTTAGTGCATCCTCGCGCCACCGCTTGTGCGACTATGAAGTACTCGAGACTTCCCTATTGCTCATGAAGGTTGTGTGATGCTATGACTACTCACATATATCGTCTGAATGCTTAGGTGAACCTGTAATTGAAATCTGATTTCTTTCTCTGTTTGTGGCAGTCCTTCAGAGAGGACATGGGAACAATTCGATGTAGCTAATGTTAAGGGCTACAATGCAATTTATTGTGGAGGAATCAAATCCACTAGCTCCAGTAGCTCGATCGTCAAGATGAATGAGGCAACCTATGAGTCTATGAGTTGTGGTCCGTGCGTTCAGGAGCATCATGAAGGCCCGCGCCATTGACTCTAAGGGAACCAGAGTCCGCAGAGAACGTCGACAAGAATGTAACTTGGAAAAAGGACAATACATTAGCAAAGGTGTGGTTTTTTGGGACCTTGATCCGTGAAGTAGTCCACGAGATTATGTATAGGAAACAACTATGGATATGTGGATCTCTTACTATCTCCTACTCTCAGGCGAGGAACATTACTAAAATATTACAATTTTATCATAATGGTTGAGAATATGAAATGTCGAGTTATTTGATTGGATATATGGATCTTGTGGTAAGGTCCAATTGTGATGTTTAGTCTCACACTATTTATTGCTGAGACTTTGTAGTGTTGATGGGCTATATAAAGAGCCTCACACCCCTTGTTATATTTGAGAGAAACATAATGTTCTATCCAGCCTTTAGTAGCTTTCTCCTGTGGTTTCATCCCGTTTCTTAGGGAGTCAAGTTCTACGTAAATCCATGTTCTTCCTTGTTCTTTATTTTACACATTCTTTATTGGGATTTTTACTCCCATAACCCTCTATACTTTCATAATTATGCATTAAACCATCCATATTTTTCCTTGTTCAGAAGGAATGACTGCGAGCATGCCTGCCATCCAATATGCTATTCAATTAATAGATATATGACATCTGATAGTATGAGTGGTATTGGTAGCCATTGCCATAATTATTATCATGACCAAGAGAGTAGGCATCTGTCGGGCTGTGGACGAGGGATGAGTGGGCTTCCGGTTGAATGGCACATTGGCATTTGTACGCCTAAGGATGTCGCTTTGGTGCTATGTAGAAGCCCTCTTAGAGAAGCGCAAAAACAAATCCATTGCGAATATGGTTGATGCCCTACAAAGGCATTCCCGTTGACGGAGCCAGAACTGTTGCTGGAGATGACATCGATGCCAAATCTAGAGAGCTCTCCAGACGACCGTAGTAGGCTTTGGTTCTCGAGAGCCTTCGATCTCCTCATGAGGGTGGCCTTGCTAATAGAGCCATGCCATTGCTATGCGATGATCTCAGAGGAGGAACGAATCAGAGTGGTGGTTATGGCTTCTTCTCTAGATGGCAAAGGGGAGAAGATTAGGAGGGGGGAGTGGTATATTGGCAAATGTACTAGTGATTGAGGGGTAAAATATTCAATATCTGATGGTTCCCATCAATGTTAAAGGGAAAGATTAGATGGAAGATAATACACGGTTATACCATGTAATGGTTAACAACTATCCATGGTTGTACATGTAATGCGGAATTATGGATGTTCAACGTGTAATTATGAAAGTATAATCAAGTTATGGTTTCATATTTCCACATGGTATAAGAGCAAGTCTTAAGGTTATTCATTGCAAGGTGATTCGTTATGAAAATTGAGATGTCAAAGGATCTTTTTGAGATACATATGGTTTCCACCTTGTGCTTGGAGCCAACATCGCCATGGGTTACATCACACCAAGTTGGCAATGGAGGAGCATGCATGCGATTAGTTTTCCCTTGGAAACATGGCATCGAAGAAAAAGCCGCATCGATGACATTTAACCTGAATTGTTGCTAGGATGATCTATGCTGAATCCATCTTGATTGCACATTTGATAGTTGCATAACGATGCATCTCTAGTCATTTCTATCTTGACATTAGTGCCCATCCTCAACATCAAAATCACTACAAGCTAAGATGTGAACAAGGTTGCAAAAGTTGGTAGCCAATATTCAATCTGTCGAGTCATTGGCTACGAATTAATCAACAATAAACTGACTAGTTTGATTTAGTAGGATTTTAGTTGATTTTTGTTTTTCTTTATTATTTAAATATATAAATCATTTTATACATATATTTTTATATTTATGTAAATTTCTACATTTTTAATACTATCATAATGGAATAAAATAACAATTAAATTCTGATCAAACATTGTGCATGCGAGATTAAGTTCACTTTAAAAAGCACAAAAATTGTAAAAATTTTACTGACTAGTCAATTGGCTGACTATTAAATGATTAGTTATAGTTGAGTCCACCACCCATTGACTTGACTGAACTATCTGATTAAGTGGCCTAGTCAGCTATTTTTTGGAAGCTTGGCAGTGAAGATGCCGTGCAACTAAAGAAAAAAAACAGTTAAGCTGCTTTTGATGTTGGTTCCTTTACTACGGCGTCTTCTCCACGAGGCGGGCGTTCAGGGCTATTTCGCAGCAGGAGATATCGCAACAGGACCTCATGTGCATGGATATTAAATTTCTTTGGCGTATGAAGCTCCCGGAGAGGGTCGTGTTCTTTCTATGGCTGTTCAGGCGTGGGAGGATATTGACTCGCGATAGGTGCGCAAGATTTTTCGCGGGGTTCGATTCTACGGACTGTCGCTTTATGGTGGCGGTTTGGAGACTTCGGAGCACCTTTTCTTCCTTTGCCCAGGCACTACTGTCATCTGGGCGGAGGCCCGAATTCCGTGGATCAACTCTTCCTCTGCTTCGACGTTTTGGGACTCTCTGCAATCAAATAAAGATAGGGCGCGAGGGGAGCTCCTTCGTCCGTTCGCGTGCATTTGGGCGATATGGATGGGGCGTAACTCGACGATCTTCAGGGGACAAAGGTTCTACAAGGAGAATATTTTGGCGCATTCGGCTATGCTTTCCAATGATTGGTCTTTGTTGTAGTGCGTCTTCTTTTTGGGTTTCCAGCGGGATCTACTCGATCCTTTAACTATGTATTTCTCTCTCTTTTGCTTCTTCGCCTTTTTAATAAAAAGTTTGGGGCGAGCACCGAGCCGTGCCTCCCCCGAAAAGTTGGTTTCAAAAAAAAAAAACAACGAGAAACCCTCTTGTGTAACCCTAGTGGAACCCATCATCTCTTGTTTTCATTGTTTGCATTTTTTCACTTTATTGTTGTTGGGCCACACATGGTCAAGAACTTGGCACATGGTCAAGTCATTTTCAATTTTGTAACGGCTTATGATCTTTTCATAGCAAACACTCTCTTCAAGAAGAGGGAGGATCGTTTAATTACTTTTAAGAATGACCCAACTAGAACACAAATAGATTACTTTACACTGAGGAGAATAGATCGGTTGTGTTGCAAAGACAACAAAGTAATCACAGGAGAGAGTTTGACCACCCAACATCGTTTGTTAGTCATGGATGTGAAAATAAAAGGGTTGGTAAAGAAAAAGAAGATTTCCAAGATCACTAAAACTAGATGGTGGAATCTTCAATTGGAGCAATTAAGTTTCATGGAGAAGGTTTTAGAAGACTTATCTTATGATTGTAACAAAAGTGCAAATGAGATGTGGGAGGTGGTAGCATCTTGTATCCGAAGGGTGGCCAAAGAGATGCTATATGTGATCCCCCGAGGATCCGGGTACCCATTTACGCTACTTTCGCAGCATTTCATTCTCACAAGATCGCACAAGCTACAGAAAAACAGGGAATTTTTTTTCGTTGCAATCATTGCATATGACATTCTCATTCACAATCATAACCACAAAGCTAATAGAGACAAATGCCATCAAATGTTCATTTCATTAACTTCCATTTATTTTACAACATGTACAAGGATCTGCCAGTATACACAATATATCCCAAAATTTTGTACAGAAGAGAAGGGGAAGCATTTACATCATAATTTGAACCAAAAAATGAAACAAAATAAACCATACCGTCTGGTGTATACCCTGTCTCCTGGAAGCATGAACAACTACTGAACAACATGCTGTTTGCCTGCCAAAACATGTTTAGGAAAGAAACAGAGTCACAATTGTGGATACCATCCGTAGTTTAAAAAATAAATAACAAGTAATTTATTAAGTGCAAAAGAGAGCAAGTAGAAAGGTGGAACCAGTAAAGTTAACATCTACTTGCGTAAGTAAAAAGGTTTTCAGACTTTTATTAATTCCCATAAGCACCCATGATTCCAGAATTTTTCATATACAACTTGTTTATTTTGTAACCAAATCTTCCTATTTGTGAGAGTATATATATATATCTTCATATTGACCAGATATAATATCTGTGGATTTATCGATGTGACAGATGGAATTGGAAATGTTTATAGATTTACCTGATTCTCAAGTCAAATGGGTAGTCATTTCCTATCAATACTACTTTTGATTTTAACCTCTCCAAATCTTACTTCTACTATCTCAGATGTAACTCTAGATGATGTAGATATAGATATGGATGATCTGGATGTAGCCAAGTCTCTTGGCGAAAGTAAAACTCAAGCGGTGAAGAAGCCTACAAATGGCTCTTCCGTCTCGCCCTCTAGTTGGAAGTGCGGTCAAAAAGAGGGATAGGTCTACTCTCAAACTACGCCACTGAGACGGGTGAGAGAGACTTCCCGGAAAAGTCGCTCTAGAAAACGGCCCGACTAGTACGGGCGACCGAGCCGTACGTAAAACTGAAAAAAATGAGAATCCCCCGCCTGGGTATCCTAAAACAAAGGATTAGTGGAATGGTCTAAAGTCGGGATCCCAACGAGGCGTAAAAACACTGCGAGCTCGCGTAAAAATCGTGAAAGGGATTGGGATCCTAGACCCGCGCACTTGGCGGCCGCTGCCCTAACTGAGCTTCCTTTCCTCCGCCCAATTGAGGGTCACCGCGCCCTCGCACGATCAGATGCGAGGTTCACCACGACAGGCACTATTAATTATTAGATATCATTGATTCACCATTTCCTTGACTACTCAAACCTTTTTCAGTCTCTTAAAGATGAATTGCAGATTTAGGTATTTGTCACAACCTTCCTTTAGTGATATAAATAAATGATTATATTTAAAGATCAAGTGAGTGAGGATTTCTAATTTAAAATGATCTAAGAAAATCATTTTGTTGTTTTCACAAGAGAAGGTATTCGTATTTTACTTATTGGAATTTCAAGGAGATATTGATCGCTTGAGTCCTTGGAGCAATTAATATAGATGTTTGGTAGCTACTTGAATCAACTTAATCGACATACTCCTTCAAAGTGTTTTTTTAAATCAATATACATTTTGCTAAAGTTGACCACCTACATTACTTTCTCTTTGGTCAAAATGGTTTATGGATTTAACGAACGCGGTTTATTACAGATACATTTACCCTAGACATGCATCTATATATGCAATAACAAAAGCGGTCACTTATATGACGTACAGTCACCATTTTAAGATGGACAAAGTCATGACACTTTTAATGGTGTTATTGTGATATTCAAGTTCAGACTTTGCTAAAAATATCCTTTTCCTCTATAAACCAAAAGAGCCTCAGTGAGTTGATCCACATGGTATTATATTAATTAATGCCAGTATTATGCAGACACAATTATTCTTGGATTGTGAAATTAAAGTGCGGAGTTCAGGTACTGGTGTTGTTTTAATAGTGTATCCATGGGGGAACTACTTTGAAATATGAAAATGCGTAATTGGAAAGGAAACCATACCTATTGACATGGTTTTAAGACCTGACCCTAATATCAAATACACTTTTATATGTATTAGGTTCTTTTATGTGGAGTCCATTAAATTTTAGGATCTTATAATACATTAGTTTATTGATTTTGAATCCATATTTTGTACATGAACTCTTTCCACTAAGATTGCCTCCCAGCGTACTAAATCATTGAGAGGGAATTCTATACATAACTTTCCTATAATAAATCTCAATTGTGAATGAGGTTTATAATAAAATAAAACTAGAACTACATAATTGGCCATTTATATTTTATTTACTTTAATCTGTTTTTTAAGAATATAGAAGTTTTGGGGTGCATCATTTTGAATATTTTTATACATATATTCTAAAAAGAAAAATCTTACATTCCCTTCATTAGTTTGCAACAGCAGAAATTTTCCACCAGGAGTTTGTGTAGATGACTTCATGTTAATGCTCTATAGATTCCAACCAAAATTCACAGGGCTAGCTATGTTAGACTATATATGGAAGTGCACATTCTTAAACCTGGCTTCCAATTGCTATGAAAAAAATTGGAGAACCATTTTTTTTAAAGAATCATATATGAAAGATTCTCAAATTTTGCTCAGCTTGTTGGTTAGTGTGGCACAGTTTGGATGCTTGTAAAAACTACAATCTGTAGCCAAAGAAGGGGCTTGAGTAGATCAAGGAGATCTGTGTTCCATCCAAGCATACTACCGAGGGAGAGGCTCCTGATTCTTTGGAATTGCAGCAAAATGAGGGGTTCTAGGATAAAAAAAATCAATTATGACTTGCAGAAAATTCCCAAACTTAAACCCCAAATTTCTCAGATGTCTCCAAATAATTAATTAGAGAAGAGAATGTGAATAGATCTCATGTATGGCAGCAATAGAGAGGCTAAGGAGTGTACATGCATGGCAGCAAATGGATTAGGGATAGGATGGTACCTTGGATTGGCCCAAAAATGGAGGATTTGTCATCTAAAATTGGTAGTAACAGCAACCAGCAGGGGGATTAAACTGGAATTCTCAGCAGGAGGAAGAAGATAGCAGTAGTTTGACCAACCTCAAGGCTTCAGAGATCAGCAACCTTGGTGTTTAACAGGAACATCAGTGGCCGAAATGGAAGGCTGAAGTCTTTCGTTGGTGAAAATGGAGTATAATGAGAAGATTGGGGGTGGTTTATATAGGCAAGAGAAAGGTATTAATATGTTGCCAAGTGGGGAAACAATGGGCTAAGTGGGAATTGATTGTGCAACTACTTGGTATGGCTGTAGCAGTCTGCTACAACAGACAAAATATTTTTTATTTTTATTTATTTTTTTAAACCGTATGTTAGTCTACTGTGTTGTACCGTAACAGAAATTTAAATTATTATTATATTTTTTTCACCAAAATTTCTTATTTATTTAACAAACTTAATATGGATCGTATTCGTGCCTCGTACCTCGGATTTTGAAGTTCAATATCTCGATGTGATCGTTTCTGAACGACGATCAATATGAGTATAATATTGATATACTTTCGGTTGGGTTTTGAACCCTCAAAATTTTCGAGATACGATTTCTATTTGGGGTTAAATTTTGTGAATTAAAAATATCAAACGACCTCCGATTGACGAACGGTCGATTCCGTTGGTCTTGTATCGTCGAATCGGATCTAATGACGGTCTCGATTCGTTTTACGATTTCCGAATTTGCGTCGCGGTTTTTTTTTTCGCGGCGCGCATTACGAAGCGATCGATTTTTGGTCGAATTCGCCCGAACGACTTTTGATTCCTGATCAATTTATCGTTTTAGTTTGTTTGGCATTGCCCAACAACTTTATTGGGTTAATCGGATCCAAATCGGATCGGGTCCGGGTTTGATTGGAAACCGGATGTTACACTATGCGAGTCAAAGGGATGAGCTCTAGGTCAAAAGGAGGCTTGGTGGTGGAGTGGAGGGGTGCAAGAGAAGCTCAAATTTAAAAGAACATGCTTTAAAGCTATGTCTAAAGATATAACAGGTGAAACCGTTATAACCTACAAAATAACGAAGGAGGAAGCAAAGAACGGTGTAAACGAAATTAAGTCAAAACCTTATGAAGTTTTGTACAAAAATCTTGACTCTAAGGAGGGCCAGAAGGATATATTCAGGTTGGCTAAAGCAGGAGAAAGAAAGACCAAAGACCTTTCTCAAGTGAGATGCATTAAGGATGAGAAAGGTCACGTACTTGTTACTCAGAAGGATATTGAGAATAGATGGAAGCGGTACTGCCATAAGCTTTTCACTGGGTAAGAAAGTAGAGAGATGACTTTGGGAGATCTGGCTAGTAGTGAAAGTTACTTGAAGCGTGCAAGCTATAGACGAATACGAAAGAAGGAAATAGAGGATGCTTTGAAGGTCATGAGACTTAGGAAGGTGTTGGACCTAATGACATTCTTATAGAAGTTCGAGAGTTTTATGTGAGAGCGGTTTGACTTGGCTTACAAATTTATTCAATGTTATTTGGCTAAGCAAGAAAATGCATGAATATCGAAGGAGAAGCTTTGTGGTGCCTCTTTATAAGAACAAATAAGATATTCAAAATTGTTCAAATTACAGAGGCATCAAGCTGATGAGCCCCACTATAAAAATTTGGTAATGTGTGATCAGAAGAAGGTTGTGGCAAATTTCCAAAGTAAAAGAAAACTAATTCGGATTCATGGCAGGTCGCTCAACTATTGAAGCCATCCACTTGCTGAGGAGAACAATGGACATTTATAGTGCTAAAAAGGAAGAACCTCCATATGTTTTTTATTGATTTGGATAAGGCTTATGATTCTGTCCCACAGGAGATATTGTGGAGAGTTTTGGAGAAGAGACAAGTAGCTGCCCTATATATTAACCTCATAAAAGATATGTTTGATAGGGCTTCACCTTGTATAAGGATACAATATGGGAAAGTTGACTATTTTGACATGCATCGATATCTATCAAGGTTCAACTTTGAGTCCATTCTTTTTTACTTTGATTATGGACGAGTTGACAAGTCACATTCAAGATGAGATAGATTAGTGTATGTTATTCGTTGATGATATTATGTTGATTGCCGAGACTAGAGATGGAGTAAATGAGAAGCTTGAAGTCCGGAGACATGCATTGGAGATTAAAGGATTTCGTATAAATCATGTTAAGACTGAATATATGGAGTGTACTTTTGATGGAAGCAATGGTGAAGAAAACGAGGTGAGATTGGTGACGATAACATTCAGAAGAGAGATTCTTTTAGATACTTGGGATCTATTTTGTAACATGATGGGAAAATTGATGGAGATGTTACTAATAGAACAAATGCAAGTTGGCTAAAGTAGAGAGGATCATCTACTGTTCTCTGTGATAAGAAAATTCATTTGAAAATCAAAGGAAATTTTACAAAGCAGTCGTGAGACCTGCTATACTCTATGGATTTGAATGTTGGCATGCGAACCATATACATGTTCTATACTCTATGGATCTGAATGTTGGCATGCGAACCATATACATGTTCAGAGAATGGCAGTAATAGAAATGGAAATGCTAAGGTGGATGTGTGAACACACACACGTAAAGATCGAATTCAGAATGATGCAATCAAAAGGAAAGTTGGTGTAGCTCCGATCGTGGATAAGATGCGAGAATAACTACTTAAAGTGGTTTGGTCATTTGCAAAGGAGGTCAACTGATGCACCGGCAAGGAATGCCTACGAAGTGTTGGAATGGGACTATATAAAGGGATCTTAGTTTTTTAGATCTAAGCTCGAGAATGACCCATGATAAATCTGAATGGAGGCAAAGAATCCACGTAGCTGACTCTACTTAATGTGGGAAAAGGCTTTGTTTTTTGTTTGTTTGGTGAGAAATGAGCTTTGTTTTGTTGGTTTTAGTTCATGCCAAATAAGGTCAAGGTTTGTAAAAAAAAACAAACCGTCGAAGAAAATGACATCAAACATTATTGCATGGAAAAATATCATGATGTGAGTCGTTTGATGAAAATATTAGTAAATAAAGAGGAAAAGAAGAATTAAAAAAGGAATTTAGTTTTACCTCACTTGTTCTCTTAACTTGATTGATTATCCTCATGTTTATTGAGAAATATTGGAGAAAGGGCGAGTATATAGTAGAGTTTTTAGGCTTTACCTTTGTTTTAGGCACTCAAGAAAGAGCCCTTTTTAGTTCTGTATAAGAATGGCATTTTTTGCTGAGATCTTCAAAGAAAGGCTCATTATAGGCTCCATCCTTTATTGGTTGTGGACTGCAATATGAGATTGTTTCGAGGTTCCTACAAGTGAGAACCATTTTCGAGGTCATTATAAGAGCGACCAATTTCCATATCTACATATGGATATTTTTTTTTTGAAAGCTCAAAAAAGGGGGAGACACGCGATGGTGTTCACCCCAGTATAATATATTTAAAAAAGAACGAGATACTTACAACGTGAGTGGGGGAAGAAGGGAGGAAGAGGGAGAGACCAAAGCAAAAACAAGGAATGCGACAACCGGCCCCGAGGCCCAACTATCTAGAACAATCAGCAATTAGGATGGTAGCCGCGGAAGTCACATTCTCCTCGTAGAAGCGCGCGCCCGAGAAGATGGAGTCGTTGCGAGCCCTCCAGATCGACCAAAGGCGCGCCAAGGGGCCCAGCAGATGCGAACGGGGTCTCCTTCTGTTGGCCCAAAGGATATTGCAGAAGTCTTCCGTATCGGCCGCACGAGCCCAAGCAACCTCGTCCCAAATCCGAGACACCGACGCACAAAGGAAGAACAGGTGGTCAGCCGATTCATCAGACACCCCACAGAGCTGGCACAGGATGCTGGGAGTGTGAAGGAAGGAGGCACACCGGTCACGAGTCATGAGCCTCCTATGCCGAAAAACCCAGAAGAAGAAGGTGATCCTAGCGGGCAAGCGGAGCCCCCAAAAGAGAGCACAGTCACGAACCAAGGAAGCATCCAGGGGGGGTGGAGGCGGAAGCAAGGCATAGAAGGCCTTGCGAGAGGAGAACGGAGCATCCCTCCAAGCCCAGTGATCCCTCCCGCCAGAAGGGGAGGTGGAAGAGGAAAGAGCCTCCAGCAGGGAGGCCAGGTCGTTGGTGCGCTGGTCCGAAAGGATCCCCGAGAAAGCGGGGCACCAGCCGTCGTTGAGCCAGTAGTCGGCTATGGTGGCCAGGCGGTTAGACGCCAAGGAGAAAAGCCGCGGGAAGCGAGTCCGGAATGCGCCATTCCCCGTCCAGTCGTCCAGCCAGAATTTGAAGACAGTACCCGATCCCAGCACCGGAGTGAACAATGAGCAGTTCTTTTGATAAATATCAAAGATGTAGCGCCAAAAAGGGGAAGAGTGCACAGGGCAACTCCCGCTCATGAAGGAGTTCCAGTCCTCACCCAAAATCGCACGCAGCACGTTGCCAAAGAAAGAATCATCCTTGCCCCATATCTTAAGCACCCATTTCAAAAGCAGGGCCTCATTGACCCGATCCAAGGAGCGAACGCCAAGGCCGCCCAATCTCTTGGGCCGAGTAACCACATCCCAAGCAACCAAATGAATCCCTCGGCCGCTGCCGTCCGCCCGCCCCCACAAAAATCTTCGCATGTACTTTTCCAAACGTACCCGAACACCCACCGGCAACTTTCGAACTGAAAGGAAGTAGATGGGAATTGCAGAGAGAACCGACTTCAGAAGAACGAGACGACCGCCCCGGGAAAGCAAGGAGGCCTTCCATCTCGCCAAGCGCGAGTCCACCCGCTCCAAGATCATCCTCCAGTCATTAAGGCGGTTCCGGCCAATCGAAAGAGGAACACCGAGGTAAGGGAGAGGGAGCTCCCCAATCCGCGAGCCGAGGATACGGCTGCAGTCGGCCTCCTCAGGCGCCGACAAACCAAAAGGCACCATACAGCATTTGTCAAGATTAATCGTCATTCCCGAAAGATCACTGAAAAGGGAGATCGTATGCGCCATCCCAGCCACCGCGTCGGAGTCCCCTTCAATGAAGCAAATGGTGTCGTCCGCGAATTGAATAATAGGCACACATAATCCTCCCTTCCGAAATCCCGTAGTGAGGCCAGCATCAATGACGCCTTGCACCATCCGAGGCAAGACATCCGAGGCAAGAACAAAGAGCATAGGGGCTAAGGGGCAGCCCTGACGCACCCCCCTACGAGGCTGGTAGAGACCGTCAACCGGCCGACCGTTCACAAGCACGGAAAGAGAGACCGTGGAGATACATCTGCGCATCCAAGAGATCCATGCATTTGGGAAATTCCCATGTCAAGAGATACATCTACATATGGATATTCCCATGTCAATATCTGGCCCTTGAGAAATGTGGAGCCATCTTTCATCGAGGAGGCATAGCGGGTCAGAGTACTACAGGTTGGAGACTCATTACAGTATTAACGACTTTGATCAATATAGATGCGACACATATGAAACAGTTTTCTACCTAGATTACTCAACAAACCATCATTCACACTCCATCTCTAGTTCCTATTTTCTAGTACGACTCTAAATAGGGATGGATATAGTCGGATACAGATACGAACGTAAATTATAATCATATCCTTATCCATTTAAACATGCTAATACAAATGCAGATATAGATATTGACGAATATAAAAAGTGTATTACCGTATCACTAAAAATGAATACAAATATAAAATGAATAAAAATCAGATACAAATAATCAGGGATGCAAAAAAGGTCTAAACAACTGTTTAAATATATGCGGTGCTTGATCGCATCGACCAATCAAAATCGGGTCCATAAATGGGTCGGCCGCATAAATTACATTTTAAACATCACTAAACGGTCTTTTAAGAATATGGATCCACTTTCTTCAAAGGATCACCATTATCCATGACTTTTTGAATTCATGATATGAATTGTAATTGTTTATGTTGTCTATTTTGACATTTGACTATGGATTCTAGTTGTTTATGTTATCTATTTTGACATTTGGATGAAAAATTCCTTGAATTTAACAATATTTAATCTATATTATGAATATGTGATTATATATTTTTTAATTTATGTATACCTTTTTATTAATTATATATATGCAATAAATTTTTATTAGTTAAAAATGCAAACCACATAACCCGTTTAATTTCCGTTTAAACTCCCGCTTACCATTTAAATAGCAATCAACGACCCTACCGACTGAATACCAACTACCGCTTTTCGCAACCTTGCAAATAATAATCTAAATTTTTTATAGATTAATTTAAATATGTTTGTTTAGGATGGTTCACACATAAAACAAATACAATAAATACATTCATCTCATAACACTTATATCAACAATGGCGAATAAAGCCTAATTTTGTTTTGCACAATTATAAAAAATCTATATATTTTAAAATCTATATATGAGTATGAATATGAATACCGACGAATATCGAAGATACCCATAACCATATCCATTTTAAAATGGATATATATATATATATACGAATGTCAAAATCGATAAAAAACGAATGTGATAGCAGATCAAACATAAATATATCCATATTCGTTTTCATCCCTATCTGAGAAGCATCATCATTGTTAGCAGCAACCGACAGAGTATACTTTGAGTCAAGGTGTTAGTATTGTCATATAATCAATGTGTGGGTGGGTGTTTTTTTTTTGAATTTGTCCAAGCTGAGCATTGCGTGTTTCTGCTTGAGAGGGAGTGTTGAGAATAATGAATAGTTGAGTTAGTTGATTTGGTATTTGGATTTTGATGAGGTTGAATGTGATGTTTAGTTCCACATTGCTCATTGTTGGGACTTTGGTGCGGTGAGGAGACTATAAATCGCTTCACATACATTGTTATCATTGGGAAATATAACGGAATATCCATCCTCAGTTGCTTTCTCCTGTGGTTTTATCCTGACCAAGGTTTGAAAAAACTAAAAACGGAACGAGGCGTTTTCCCTGGAATCGAGGCGAGGCGTAGCCTCGAGGCGGTCGAGGCGTAAGCCTCAGTTTACAAGGAGAAAACCTATAAAAACTACAACAAAATATATACTAATGCAATTATATATACTAACTAACATATGATATAAATTACTATAATATATGATGCAATTACAAAGATAGGAACACCGAAAGAAAAGATATACAAGTGTATGTATCTTTTTACTAATTTTCCATCCAATCATAGATTAAATCTGTTGATATTCCCCTAAATTCTAACCATCTAACCTAAGTTGAAGAACCGTCGTATGCATCCCTTCCTGCCATACCATACCCCAACAAGGCGGGGGTCTCGCTGCCCGGTCAACGAGCCTGGGGGGGGGGTCTAGGGGGGGAGCAGGTGTGCTCCCCCCTACGGGGGTGTGGGGGCAGCGCCCCCGGCGAAATTTTTTATTAAGGATTTTGTTTCTATTCAGATATATTGATTTGTTTCAATGGGAGTAGTACATAAACTCCCCTTGAATTATATCTTGTTTGACCTTCTTGGTATATTACATAGCTCATTGTTTGAAAACTCCTTAAAAATAATTTTACGAGTAATTTTTTCTATGATACTTGTGGATTCGTATATTTAAAGGCATAATTTAAGAGTTTTTTAACATGATTGAATATGTTTAATAGTAAATATGAACATGAAAGCGACCAAATTTAAGCATTCATCTTATATATTATTTCCTAAACAACTACATCTTTATAAACATCTGAAATTGCTAATAGGATAATTGAATTAACATAAAAAATAATTTAAAAAAGAAAACGCCTCGGTGAGTGCCTCGCCTTCGCCTCGACCGCCTCGACCGGCTCGACCAACTGAGGCGACCGCCTCTTAGGACCCTGTCGAGGCGGTCGTTCAGAGGCGTTTTCCGGCCACCTCGCCTCGAGGCATACGCCTCATGCGCCTCGAGGCGTGTTTTTTCGAACCATGATCCCGACCCTTAGGGAGTAAGGTTCCATGCATTTTTTTCTTATTCTTTACTTCATATTGCACAATAATATTTACCACAATAGGAGGGTGAGGGGATGCCTCTTGATGGCTTCTATGCATGTCTGAAGGCAATGTTCGAGAAGCTGTATAACTACTATTCGTGTAAGCATTTGTCCTGAGCAGAAGACATGCATAGCTACACTAATGGTTGATGTCCTTTTAGGTCTTGACCTAAGGTATGATATGACCAGGAATCAATTCCTCATTAGTGTAACCATTTGTCCCATTGAGGAGGCTTATGGTTGTCTTAATCGAGTCGCATTTCCTCTTGCATATGGTTTTGATATTTCCTTAGCTATGGCAGTTATTTGTCGTCATGGAGGCTCCTCTAATTTGAGGGGTCGCATAGGCATATGTCATGGTGATATTTGTAGAGATCGACCTCAATGCTCCTATTATTGCATGTAAGGGCATATGTGGGGCTCATGTTATTACAAGTACAACTATCCAACTTAAGCCAACAGAGTGGCTGACCATTTAATGTTTCTTCAAAGACACTTAATGCTATTTCTGATCGAAGCACATGATATTGTTTCCCAACGGAGGAAGATCTTTGGATGCAGATCTTCTAGTTAGACTTCGAGAAGATGCACTGTCACTAGAACTCACTTAGGTACAACCTATACTTGTGTTGCAAATAGGTTTTTTGACATTACAAATTTGCTAGTTGACTCCGACGCCTCTTGTTCCTTGCGTGATTGCAAAAAACAATTCACGGGGTTGCAATATCTTTCCCTCTAGCATGTTTATTATGCTTGTTGATGGATCACCTCTCACAACCGTAGATATGTCTAAGAAACCACGACTTCATCATAATATTGATCAAAATAGGCTGGGGGCATCTCTCTATGCCTAATACTCAGGCTTTGAAGGCCTTATTCGAGAGCTGCATAGATACTATCGTTTAAGCAAATGCCATGAGCAAATGATGTATGGGTACACCGGCGATCGATGTCTTCATTTCGGGCCTTGACCAAATATATGGTTTGACCAAGAATCAATTGCCTACTAGTGCAATCATTCCTCTCATTTAGGAGGCCTACAACTGTCTTAGTCAAATCTTGTTTCCTCTTGCATAGGGTCTTGTTACCATCTTTACGATGTCATTCGACCGTGTTCTTGGAGGCTCCTCTAATGCAAGGGTGGAACCAGGATCCAGGCGCCTATTGTCAAGAAGCACATTCTTACCGAACCAGAGCCTGCTGAGAAGACTGGAACCTATGCCTCCTGGGAGGCTGATGACGCATACGCCAAAGTCTGGCTATCTGGCACGTTGGCAATTGAGATTGCCAATGATATCCTCCATCAACCCACAGCGAAGGATATGTGGGACATTCTGGCGGCCACATATTCCCAGGCGAAGAACGAAACAAAGATTCTGCAACTCCAGCATGATATCTTCACCATCAAGCAGAATGGTCGCCCCCTACATTCTCTCTATACATCACTGAGAGGGATGTTTGAGAAGCTATATAGCTTCATGCCCTTGACAGCCACGCCAGAGCAGCAGAAGACATACAGGAACGCTACTATGGTTGGCGTGTTCCTAGCTGCACTTGATCCTGAATACGAGGCAGCACGATCGCAGATTTTGGCCGACTCTACAATTCCGCCAAAGGAGGAAGCCTTCCATAGACTGAGTCGGATTACAGTTCCCTCAACTGCTGCAAGTCAGAATTCTTCAGCCATGACAGCAACCAGAGGTCGCGGTTTTCATCACCAGGGCCGTGGACGTGGACCTCGTGGAAGGGGTGGCCGCACTAGGCCAACATGCACATATTGTCACCGAGTCGGACATAATGAAGACACATGCTATTCGAAGCACGGATTCCCTGCATCTGCACGAGCCGCTGAGCAGATAGAGCCCCCATCTGTTGCTACCTTGGATCAACGATTTGATGATCTAGTTGCCCGCCTCAGGGGCATCATCCCACCATTTGGTCCAGCATCGACTACAGAGAGTCATACTAATGCTGCTGCTTCTGCCTCTGCATCTACTAGTACTTCAGGTAGTACACTTGCACTCCACAGTAGTAGATCTGATACACTGCCATGGATCATGGACTCGGGCGCTACACATCATCTATGTGGCGACCAGAGTCTACTTACAGGATACACTCAGATCCCTCCAGGACGGACAGTAGTGATTGCTAATGGCACGCATTCCCCTATCACTGGTCAGGGGGAGATTAGATTGACATCTTCTATACAACTTAAGAGTGTCCTACATGCACCGGATTTTTCTATGAATCTGTTGTCAATTAGTCAGATTACGAAGGATCTCCATTGTCGAGCTATTTTTGATCCATCTTCTTTGATTTTTCAGGACATCCGTACGGGCAACGTGATTGGTCATGGCTATGAGCAAGGAGGCCTTTACCGTCTGAACTAGACCCCATTTACCGGAACCACATCCTCTCCTGCTGAACAAGTATCTCCTCTCCTGTGGCATCTGCGTTTTGGTCATTTACCGCTTCAGAAGTTGCGTCGAGTTCTACCCTATGGTCTCTCTCACACACCTATCCAGTGTGAGGCATGTCAGTTGGGAAAGCATCACAGGTCGTCCTTTCCCAGTCGTCCAGGTCGGAGTAGTAACTCCAAATTTGAGTTGTTTCATATAGATGTCTGGGGTCCGAGTCGTGTTCCCGATCATCAGGGACACATGTTTTATATTGTATTTGTGGATGATTTCTCGAGAGTGTCATCGGTGTTTCTTATGAAAAATAAATCTGAAGCAGGAAATATTATTATCCATTTTCTAAATGAAATTCAAAATGTTTTCTCCACATCTGTCAAACTTGTGAGAAGTGATAATGCTTTAGAGTTATGCACCCACATTTTGGCCAATTACTACTCCTCAAAAGGGATTATTCACCAAACCTCTTGTGCTCATACATCTCAACAGAATGGGATTGTTGAAAGAAAACACCGTCACCTTCTCGATGTCACAAGATCTCTTCTTATACAGAGTCATGCTCCCTACTCCTACTGGGGTGATGCAGTTCTTACTGCATGTTACCTAATCAACCGTATGCCCTCGTCTGTCTTGAATGAACAGATTCCTTTTTCACTCATTTATCCAGACAAGGATTTGTTCGCTCTTACTCCTCGTGTTTTTGGGTCAGTCGCATTCGTCCATCAGTTGTCGCCTGGTACTGACAAGCTCTCTCCTAGGGCTGTCAAGTGTGTCTTTGTGGGGTACTCCAGAACTCAAACGGGGTACAAGTGTTTTGATCCAGTGCGTCGGCGGTATATGATCAGTGCAGATGTTACATTTTTTGAATCTGTTATGTATTTTTCAGCATCTGGAGACATGCAGCTACCACCTATACTTCCTGATGCCATATTAATGACACCACCACCACCATCGCCACAAACACCACCACCGCCACCACCACCGCCACCGCCACCACCACCACCACCGCTAGTATCTCCACTACCATTCCATTACACCCGCAGGCCTCCTCCAGCTCATGGTCCTGACCCGTCAACTAGCTCACCTATGGTATGTAATGAAAATATTAATGTTAATGGATCTGACGACATTTCTCAGCAGGATGTATTGCAGGAGCATGGTGAGAATACAGATGATTTGGATGTTCCAATTGCTCTACGGAAGCCGAAGAGAAGCTGTGCCAAATATCCATTATCAGCAGCCGTGTCTTTTGAGAGGCTATCTGGAGACTTCAGGACATTTGCATTGGCACTTTCAGCCACAGACATTCCACGGAATCATCATGATGCTTTGCAGGATGCTAGATGGCGGCTAGCAATGGAAGAGGAAATGGCGGCACTTCGGTCCAGAGGCACCTGGATCCTGGTTCCTATACCTCCAGATGTCAGCCCGGTGAGCTGCAAGTGGGTGTTTACAGTGAAGCACAATGCAGATGGCTCTATTGACAGGTACAAGGCACGCCTTGTTGCACGTGGCTTCACACAGACATACAGGGTGGATTACCTTGACACATTCTCGCCTGTGGCGCGTCATTCCACTCTGCGGATCCTGTTATCAGTTGCAGTTGCTAGAGACTGGTCGCTTTATCAGCTGGACGTGAAGAATGCATTCCTATATGGCGAACTGCATGAGGAAGTCTATATGCAACAACCACCTGGGTTTGCTGTTGAGGGGGAGTGTTCCAAGGTATGCAGGTTACATAAGGCCATCTATGGCCTTAAGCAGAGCCCCAGAGCGTGGTTTCAGAAGCTTTCAGATCTTTTTGAGAAACAAGGATATAAACGTTCCAATGCTGATCATTCCTTGTTTGTGCAGAAGACGGCTAGAGGTATCATTGTAATCATGGTTTATGTTGATGATATCTTGATTACAGGAGATGATGAGCAGGGCATTAAGCAGACAAAAGAAAGGCTGGGAATCGAGTTTGTCACCAAGGACTTGGGAGTCCTTAGATATTTTCTGGGACTGGAGTTTGCTAGAAATCCATATGGATTAGTAATGTCGCAGAGAAAATATGTTACAAATCTATTAAGTGAGACAGGTATGCTAGGGTGTCGACCTGCTACGACACCAATGGATCCCAGCATGAAGCTCTATGATGATGACACAGAAGAGGTGGACAAGAGAAGGTACAGAGAACTGGTAGGCAAATTACTGTATGTCACGATCACTAGACCTGATATATCATTTGCAGTGAGTCGTGTGAGCCAGTTCATGGAGCAACCACGTCAGGTCCATATGGATGCAAGACACATGATTCTGAGATATCTAAAATCATCTCCAGGTGCAGGCCTGCTATTTAAGAAGGGAAAGGAGATCGCTATCACATCATGCGCTGATGCAGACTATGTAGGATGCCCCAAGGACAGGAAGTCCACCTCAGGATTTGCAGTTTATGTTGGAGACGCCCTAGTCTCATGGAGGAGCAAGAAACAGACAGTGGTAGCTAGATCCAGTGCTGATTCCGAATACAGGGCTATGCCCCAAGCTAGCACAGAAATGATGTGGGTGAAAACTTTACTTACAGATCTATGTCTTGATATACCGCTTCCTATGATGTTGGAATGTGACAATTAGGCCGCCTTGTTCATTGCAAACAACCCAGCCTTTCATGAGAGGACCAAGCATATTGAGGTTGACTGTCACTACATACGTGACATGATTCAGAAGGGGTTCATTGCTACATCTCACGTCACATCAGAGAATCAGACTGCTGATATTTTCACAAAGGCATTACTTCGAGGCCCATTCCAGAAGTGTGCGTCCAAGCTGAGCATGATTGATATCTATGCTCCATCTTGAGGGGGAGTGTTGACGCATATAGAGTACCTCTTTGTTATTTTATTTTATATTTCAGTTGACTTCTTTATGTAATTTACCCATAGGCTACTCTCCTATATAAGAGAGCCTAGGGCTTATGGAATAGACTACGCTATTCATTTTTTCCCAACAACAACTATCGAGGATGCCAAAGCTGTGACTTTGATCGTGACTGTTGTCGCGCACCGTTCATTCACTGTCAAAGATCCAACCAACCATTTCAGAGGTGTTGGGCGAAGTTTGACAAACCACCACATGCCAACGTTGCATCAGTATTTGACTATGATGCAACTTTGACAGAGATACCATCCCAGTACCCCAGTAGACATACGACCCAACTTTTTGCCATAGACTACTCCAAACTGATGCAACTGCTGAAGAACTTTCCTACTAGTGAGCATCTTTCTAATGCGAACCTGGTTGACTGCCATGTTTGGTACTGTAGCCAACTCTGTCTCTGCCTTAGCGCTGTCATAGATTATTTATTTAGTAGTTTATTAATTATGTATAAATTTGATAATATATATCTACATGTAATATACACCTTTTTTAGAATTATAGAGTTTGAAAAATTCTTATTGGTAATTAGGGGGATTTTTGTACACTATATGCATAAATCAAACAATGTATTTCGTGTGCAAACATGAGATAAAAATCCATGCAAACTGGTCGATTTTAGCTAAATTCTACATATTAATACAAAGAATTTAAGACTCATCACACTCCCATACTTAAATCTTGCAAGTCTGAAGCAAGACAATGATGGGTAAAGAAAACTAGAAAATATTAATAATGTACAACACGGGTTCGCAATAGACACACCCACAATGTTATGAGATTTTAAGCTAAGTTTAGATAGATAACATATACAAGCCAAGTCGACCTTTTGATTAATGATATGTTTGGACTCCCCTTAGACTCAAGTATTTAGTTCGGCAACTATCAAGTTCTACGAACTTTAGTCGGTTCTGTCCTTAACTCATGCCAGATCATCCTGATCAACATATTTCTCTTTAACACTGAGTAGATTTTGAACCGTGTGTGAAGGTTATAACTCTTCCCAATTTTTAAAACATAACATAATACAATCCAAACCAAGGTACCTAGATATTCCAAAGTTTGAAGCCTCCCTTCTCTCTAAGCCTAGGTTCATTCCTTTTTTTTGAGACAAAAGATGTGGAAATACGCAAGGTATCCTTCCTTCACTCTCCCTGCTTTTCTAGAAGAAAGAACCCCATTAGTGATTCCAGAAGATGCTAATCAGCCCCACAAGCACACTTCGAAAAACTCAACTACACAATGAATTAAGACGCACGGAACCGAGATTTGATAGTGAGTTAAGTAGTTGAGCAGGAGGTTGGCTATCAAGCTAATCTGACGGACGAGCAAGAATGCAGGAAAGGAGAATTTCCCGATTGTCGCTGACTAAGAAGCTTGTCCAACAGTCAAGGCCTATATTTCTTGGTTCCAATAGGACTCCTGACGAGCGTTGTTTCTATCTACTATTATCTACAAATAAGAAAGTGACTAATGACTGGACGAAACCAAGAAAGAACCCCTCGCGCACGAAATTATAGAAGATCCACTTGAAGATCAAACTATTCCATCGAATTGAGTATGACTGTATGTGTGATAACATCTACTATACCAGGAAGATCAGTGAACCCAATTCTTGCAATTGCTCAGGATACCCTTTTTGAGATTCTAAGGTCTATTTCTTAGTTCAAGATCCCTCTGACTAACTAGAATCATAGAATTAGTAGATCTGTTCTGCCAGAATGGACTGGGGTTATGAACTAATAATCATGGAATCGATTCGATCATCAGATTAGAAGTGAATTCCATACTGGACCAGACCAGAATAGGGTTATGTACATTCTCATTATGAGAAGGAGTCATTCGAGCGTATGTAACTATGTTTACATATGGATCCCTACGTCGGTCGTGACATTTGATTTTAGATTAGGAATGGGCATAATCGGACCTGCTTTTGACAAATCTATCGTGATTTTTTGCTGCCCCATGCATATTAAATTATTAGACAATTACAAATGTTATCTCACAATGTCCACGATTCAAGGAGACTCTTGATATGAAAAATTACATTCTCAGTATAGAAGCGATCATACGAGAAAATAACTCCATTGCTAAGGGTGTATTTTGGAAGAAAAATGGATGCATGAACCCGTAGTTGCCATTGAAAGCAGATAGCCATTACCAAGCAGAAGATCGGTGGTCAGCTGTTACGTGAAGAGGTTACAACCCCATTGACTGGAGGAGGAAGATGTAGTGGCACACGATTTGCACGTGCATGTGCAACACATGCACGATACGTGAGAAGCCTGCAATTGAAATGGAACCCTTCACCTTGGCTTATTAATTGTGACATGTATTTTCATCGAGAAGAAAAGAAAGAGAATGATAAGTAATAGTTGCTGTTTTGACTTTAATATAAAAGTTTTAATTGTGTTCTTTCAAAGTCACGTAGATATAGTTGCTTGAACAATAAATTCATATGTATGGTACACAATTGGATGACATATGTATATTGATATTGTTTTATATTATATAAATGATTTAGACGATGGTGTGGACAGGTATTTATGGAATGTTGTGTTGAAAACCATACTTGAGGGATTTTTGTGCAGCATGTGTATGAGATAAAAAGCCTTGCAAATTGGTTGATTTTTGCTCAATTCAAACAATTTAATACAAAGATTTTATAACTCATCAAGTCACTACCCACAATCCAAGCCGCATTTGGAAAATGAGTGCACAATAGTCTATGCATATCCAACATATCAGTCAACTTTTGGACCCCCATCCATAGATCTATTTTTTTAATATATTATACTGGGGTGCACAATAGTATCTCGTTCTATTTTTTTAATATATTATACTGGGGTGAACACCATCGCGTGTCTCCCCCTTTTTCGAGCCTAAAAAAAAAACTTTTGGACCCCCAACCATAGATTGCGGAGATCAGCAACATGAGACCATTTGAGATCCACCAGAGCACAACATACTTGACATGGATTTCACATCCATAATTCACCAACTCCATCATATCACCGATCCATCCAACGAGCATGCCACTCGAATCACCGATAGAGGTTCGCTCTATACCCAAAGAAACGAAACCCAACCACCTCACACCAAAGGAAGATGTTCCATTCTTATTCAATTCATAGCATGGCCACAAATTTCAGCAAAATTCGGCCGAATTTCTGTCGAATATCAATATCCTGTCGAAATCGAAATTCGGCCGAAATGGCCGAAATGACCAAAATATGGGGGCTCTATTGCAAAAAATGACCGAAATGACTTAAGTTTCGGTCGAAGTTCGATCGAAATTCCACCGAAATTCCATTTCAGTCAGTCACCGAAATGGTGACCGAAACCGACATTTAGGGCCTTGATTCATAGTACGTACAATTTCCTAAAAATCTCGAAAAAGATATTATGTACAACTTTGGATGATCCACAGTTTCAAAATTCATTCAAAAACATTACTTCACGTTCTTTAAATAAATAGATCTTTGATAGTGGTAATCAACTCATAAAAAATCAAGAGATAGTTGCACCCATAACCCTGAGTAGTTTTGTATTTACATACATAACCCTCAATAATCACGAATTACACCCATAATATCGAATACTACTTAACCTTTATATGGCATAATTCTGTGTTAACTTCCATATATTTTTCTCTGTTAACTTTGATGGACAACGTTAGATGTGGATTATTTTGCCTCTTAAAACACATCATATTTATGATTGATGCCATTCTTCATCTCCATCCTCCTCCCAACCCAACTTCTTCGATCTGCATTTTCCTCAGGGACGTTTGCACCTCGTTCACTGATGAAGTCGACAATCCCACAAATGAGGAAGCCAATTCGAGGTCCTCCTCCGATATGCTCCTCGACGTCGGTGAATTCCTTGAGGGAAGCCAATTCGAGGTCGGCGAATTCCTCCTCTGAATATGCCTTGCACCTTTTCCTTCTCCACAACAAAACCCTTGGCACCACCGCGTGGGGTTCGGTCCTTCCTCTTGAATCCATGGTGCCGCGAGGGCTCCACATCATCTTCGGATGTTTCCGGCTAGAAGGAGGAAGAAGAGGTCTTGAGGCGAATGCTTGAGGGGAGGGGGTAGCAGGCGGAGGGGCTAGAGGGGATGGGGTTGCGAGCGAAGGAAGGAGTGGAGGGTCTCTGGTGACCAATTAATTCAAATCCATGATGGAACGTTTGAGGCCTGTGGCTATGATGTGGATACTTTGGCTTTTGCATGCAATGTTTCATTTTCTGGACATGTTTTATGCTTAGAATGTGATTTACCGTATTAGCTCTCTTATCGAGATCTGGTTGCTTTTTAGGTTTTATTAATACATTTTTGGGGAGGGCCCCTTCAAGGGTTTTTCCTTCTCTCTTGAGAAAAATATTTTTTTAAGTTTTTGCTTTTTGATGTTTGGGGCCTAACTCTGTGGCCGTGGATGACTATAGTTGTGTTAGTTGGATTTTCCATTTCATAAATAAATATGGAGTTCATGATGTTATTAAATTCACCTTAATTGAAATAAAAAAGCTGGTGTTCTTTTTCTTGTCCACTGGCTTTATGGCAAGTATCTCAGGATTCAACGTTTAAATATATTTACATGCTCTACCCAACTCCGATTTCTACATCAACTCTAATCTTCTAGGCGTGTCTACAAATCCCACGGTCCTCTCACTATTGTCGTTATTTAGACTCCTTGTGTGTCTTAAAATCTATAACATTCGTCGGGGTTCCTAATCACAATTTTCCTGCCGATGGCACATTAGTTGACCTGTCAATGATGGTTGAAGTTCTGAGGTCCAAAATGATGATGTTGATGACCTCAACTTACCTATTTTTCAGAGGAAAGGCTAGTGTACTTGCTTGATGCCTCTATTTTAGAACATGTATCTATGGCCTGACTAACTCCACCTACGATCAATTTGTGACTAGACTTTCAGCTACGATAGTTCCTTACACGTACCAAGAAGCTAGTGTTGATACCAAATGGCGGAAGTCCATGCGTGAGGAGATGACTTTCTTGCAGTCTCGAGGCACGTGGAGCCTTATGCTACTACCAAAAGATGCAACATTTGTGGGATGCCACTGGGTATACATGGTTAAAAAACCATTTTGATGGCGCAATTGAGCTCTATAAGGTATGAAAGGTTGCCACGAGCTACACTCAAACTTATGGAGCAAAATAAACTATCACCTTCTCTAATGTAGCATGCCTCACTACCACCATATTCTCCTTTCTATTGCTTTTCACAATGATTGGCCATTGTTCCATCATGATGACAAGAATGCCTTCTTGTATGGTAACCTACAGGAAGTCTACATGTACCAATTATTGTTGAGAGGAAGTGGCAAAAGTTATGCAGATTACACAAGGCTTTATATGGCATCAAGCCAAGTTTGTCCGCTCTGGTGCAGAGCATTCTCTTTTTGTGCATATGATGGCTAAAGGATGCGTTGTGCTGCCTATCTATGTGGATGGCATCATTGTCATTGGTGATGACATCTAGAGCATTTCATACCAAGGCTCTCCTTGTGATATTTTGTTACCAAGGACTTTGCTGATCTCTGCTACTTTCTTGGCGAAGAGTTTGCTAGGAATCACAGAGGCATCATCATGTCAATAGTGTTGAGATAGTTTATCTCTTATTATTTATTTCTCATTTCTTTTTCTTTATGTACCTCTCATGTAATTAACCCAAGGGATTTTCTCCTATTATAAGAGAGCCCTAGGGTCTTTTCATTAGCAAGCAATTCTTTTCTCCTAACATGGTATCGGAGCAACAATCCTAGACTGGGGTTCCCATATCCCCCAACCCTACCCCCCGCCACCCCCTCCCCGCCGTGCGTCACAAGCAGCCGAGCCTCCATGCCTCCGCGCATTGCCACTGTGCTGCAGGGCGCCGCCAGGCTGCACTGCACGAATACTCGCGCATCCAGGCTGCTACGCGCCTCCATGCCGCACCGCCAGGCTGCAGCCAAGACACCACATGCCTCCAGGTTGTTGGTTCTCTCCCCTACACGATCTGATTTGGTTCGGATTTTGTAATTTTCACTCTATAAATCACATTTTTCGACTCTAGACTTCAACGAAGATTGATGAGGATGGTTGTGTCCTCACTTACATGGCATGAGAAGCAACATCCTCGACAACAACCGACAATTGGGTGTGTTGAGTTAATATTGTCCGTAGTGTCATGTAGCGTGGGTTTGAGATTTCTTTTTGTTTGTCCAAGCTGAGCATCGCATGCTCCAGCTTGAGGGGGAGTGTTGGAGGATATGTGTTATGCATCACTTATGTTGTAGATGGGCAAATGGATCACTCCAGGATCCTTTTCTTACTTCAAATTGTTTAGTTCCACATCTATCAGTTACTGCCAGAGCCTCTTTGAGTTCGTCAGGTATTGCTTATGCGCTTACAAGTTGTAGCAATTTAGATTTTACTGATTGGATCATGGACTCTGGGGCATCTCATCATATGTGTGGCGATCGTGCTCAATTCATTTCTTACAGGTCTATCCCTCCTGGTAGATCAATGGTGATTGCTAATGGGGTTCATTTACCCATCGTTGGTCGGGGGGTGATTATTTTAGGTTCCTCGATGCATGTGCAAAATGACTTGCATGCTCCAACATTTCAGATGAATCTTTTGTCCATTAGCCAAATTAAAAAAATTTACATTGCAGTGCCATATTTGATCCATCTTCTCTTGTATTTCAGGACATACTCACGGACATGGTGATTAGATGTGGCCGTGAGCAGAGAGGACTTTATAGACTTGTCTTGCCTCCGTGTGCTAGTGCTGCTACCATTTCTTCTGGATCGTCTCCTTTCATGTGGCATCTTCTCTTTGGGCACCTTCTTCTGCAGAAGTTGTCATGTTCTGCCCCATATTTCTACTCGCACCACCTTGGAGTGAGGCATGTCGGCTTGGGAAGCACCATCATTCTTCTTTTCCGAGTCGTCAGAGTCGTCACATAGTCAGTCGTTTAAGTTGTTTCATTTTGATATCTGGGGTCCTAGTCGTGTTCCTGATCATCAGAGACATCGATTCTATATGGTTGTTGTGGATGATTTTTCTAGGCTATCTTGGGTGTTCTTGTTAAAAAATAAGTCTGAAGTGGGTCCTTTCATTAAATATTTTTTTATTGAAGTTAAGAACATTTTCTGCTAATGTAAAGTTATTCGTACTGACAATGCCTTAGAGTTTTCCACTTTACAGCTATATGAGTTTCTCAGATCTCTTGGTATTGTTCATCAAAGCTTATACTTCTCATTAGAATGGTGTTGCTGAACGCAAACACCGACATCTTCTGGATGTATAGAGACTCTTTTGATTCATAGTTGAGCTCCTCATTTGTTCTGGGGTGATGGTGTCCTCACAGCTTGCTACTTGTTGAATCGCATGCCTTCTACTATTCTTGGAGAAAAGGTTCTTTTCTTGATTGCGTTTCTCGAGAATGACCTATTCTCCATTACTTCCAGGGTTTTTGAGTCTGTGGCATTTGTCCACAATTTACTCCTGATCATGACAAGCTCTCTCCTAGAGTTGTCAAATGTGTGTTTGTTGGCTATTCTCCTACCCAAAAAGGGTATAGATGTTTTGATCATGTAGGGAGAAAGTATTATGTTAGTGCTGATGTCACATTTTTTGAGTCTATATGTATTTTTCTCCTACAGGTGACATGTTGTCTAATTCTGATCCTAGCGAGGGTGTATTTGTTCCTCCACCTCCGTTATCTTCACCCACTACACCCCATGTTAAGTCTCAGTCATCTCCACCTCCACCACCTCCTCCATCTCCTCCTCCGTCCACATTGACACAGTTTCTACCACAGTTTTATATTCGCAGGTCCTCTACTCGCCCCTCTGCTCGTACACCTTCCCCTTCAACCAGCACGCCTCAGGTATGTAATGACCACATTGTTTCTACTAATGGCACTGGAGATTTGAGTGTTTTTCATGATACGGTACATGAGGAGTTGCTACCAGGGAACAGAGAGGCGGATGACCTGGATGTATCTATTGCCTCGAGGAAGTCGTGTCGTAACTGTGCCACTTATCCTCTAGCTGCGCATGTCTTATTGGATCATCTTTCAGAGGAGTACATGAGATTTGTTGTGGGACTCTCTGCTGTTACTATCCCACGAACATATCAGGAGGTTGTACATGATAGTAGTTTACGACTTGCCATGGAGGAGGAAATGATCGCTTTGTAGTCTCGTGGTACATGGAGTGTTGCTTCTGCTCCTCCATGTGCCTCTGTTGTGGGGTGCAAAACGATATTTACGGTGAAGCAACAGACAGATGACAATGTAGATCGCTACAACGCAAGGCTAATGGTTGTGAATTCACCCAAACTTATGGGGTGGACTATTAGGACACCTCTCCGGTGGCTAGCCATTCGACACTGCGCATTCTTTTATCAATTGCTGTTTCACGGGACTGGTCCCTTTACAAACTTGATGTGAAGAATGCATTTCTATATGGTGATTTATAGGAGGAGGTATACATGCAACATCCACTAGGGTTTACTGCTGAGGGGAGTCTCAGAAGGTGTGTAGGCTCCACAAGGCGATTTACGGCTTGAGGCAGAGTCCGAGAGCTTGGTACCAAAAGCTCTCAGAGTTGATATAGCAACAGGGATTTGCCGGTTCCACTACGGATCCCTCACTTTTTGTTCAGAGGACACATATAGAGGTACTGTTGTTATTCTTGTCTATGTTGATGATATTATTGTCATGGGAGATGATGAGCATGGCATTCGGGTCGCCAAGGAGTTCCTAGGTCAGCAGTTTGAGACTAAGGACCACTTGGCAATCTTCGATACTTCCTTGAATTAGAGTTCGTTAGGAACCAACGTGGTCTTATGATGACCTCGAGGAAGTTTGTGACTGATCTTTTACTAGAGACATGTATAATAGGGTGCAAGCCTGCTATTACTCCTATGGATCCGAGTATGAGATTATATGATGATGACACAGATGAGGTAGATAGGAGGAGATATAGAGAGCTTGTTGGGAATCTCCTATATGCGACCATCACCAGGTCTGACATATCCTTTGATGTGAGCAAGGTGAGCCAGTTTATGAAGCATCCCCGGAAGGTTCATATGGATGCTATCTATATGATTTTGAGATATTTGAAACTTCACCTGGTACTGGTCTTATATTCAACAGAGGTATGCCTCTTGAGGTGACAGCTTGTGTAGATGCAGATTATGCAGAATGCCCTAGAGACCGGAAGTCTACTTCTGGATTTGATATTTTTGTTGGGAGGGTCTTGTGTCATGAAAAAGCAAGAAGCAGACCGTGATTGCTAGATCCAGTGCAGACTCTGAATACAGGGCCATGGCACATGGGAGCACATTGATGATGCGGGTTAGATCGGTTTTAACCGATCTTGCTGTTGATGTTCCTCTTCCCATTTAATTTTTATTTGACAATCAAGCAACTATATTTATTGCCAATAATCCTGCATTTCTTGAACATACCAAGCATATAGAGGTGGATTGCCATTATACTAGAGACATGATCCAGAAGGGTCTCATATCCACATCCCATCTTTCTACTGGAGATCAAACAATTGATATTTTCATCAAGGCCCTTGCTAGAGGTCCATTTCAGAGGTGTTGTTCCAAGCTGAGCATGATAGACATATATGTTCCAACTTGAGGGGGAGTGTTGAGATAGTTGTATCTCTTATTATTTATTTCTCATTTCTTTTTCCTTATGTACCTCTCATGTAATTAACCCAAGGGATTTTCTCCTATATAAGGGAGCCCTAGGGTCTCTTCAATAGCAAGCAATTCTTTTCTCCTAACAAGTAGAAATATGTCATTGATAAACTATAAGAGATAGTGATGTTTGGGGCTCATCCATCAAGTGTTCCCATGGATCTAAGCACTCTTCATGATGATGACACATAGGATACTGGTGCAAGGTAGTACATAGGACTCGTTGGGAAACTTCTCTATGTTACTGTCACACGTCCAAATACTTTACTTGCACTGAGCTTGATTAACTGCTATGCAGACATACCTAAACATGTACATTGGGATGCTGCGATGACGATACTATCATGGGAAAAGAATGAGAATTATTTATTCCATGAACCTTAGGGCTCTCTTATATAGAGGAGAGACCTGTGGGTAAATTACATAAGATAGACAGAAATAAAATAGACTTGAGAAAACAGTAGATAAACATAAACATATGTATACACTCCCCCTCAAGATGGAGCATAGATGCCAATCATGCTTAGCTTGGATGCACACTTCTAAAAAGTCCTATGAGCAAAGCCTTAGTAAAAATATTTGCAGTTTGATCTCCTGAACTGACATGTGGAGTAAAGATAAAACCTTTCTGGATCATGTCCCGTGTATAGTGGCAATCTACTTCGATATATTTAGTTCTCTCTTGAAAAGCATGATTTTTTGCAATAAATAAGGCGGCCTGCTTATCACATTGCAACTGCATAGGAAGAGGTACATCTATATATAAGTCCGCTAGCACTGCTTGTACCCACATCATTTCTGTGCTCCCCTGTGCCATAGCCATGTATTTTGATTCAACACTTGACCTGGCAACCACCGTTTGCTTCTTACTCTTCCAAGATACTAAAGAACCACCAACAAATACAACGAAGCCTGAGGTAGACTTCCTATCCTTAACACATTTTGCATAGTCTGCATCTGCACATGATGAGATAGTAAGAGATGCTCCTTTCCTGAATAGCAATCCTGCACCTGGAGATGACTTTAAGTACCTCAAGATCATATAAACTACATCCATATGTACCTGTCAGGGCTGCTCCATGAACTGACTGACCCGACTAACTGGAAAGGAGATGTCTGGCCATAGTGACGTAGAGAAGCTTTCCCACCAATTCTCTGTATCTTCTCATGTCCACCTCCTCTGTATAATCATCATATAGTTTCATGCTGGGATTCATAGGAGTAAGAGCAGGTCGACACCTAATCATGCCTATCTCAACTAGCATGTTTGTAACATATTTTCTTTGGGTCATCACAAGACCCTGCTGATTCCTGGCAAACTCTAACCCCAAAAAATATTGTAGGATGCCAAGATCCCTTGTGACAAACTGTCAGCCGGAAATTACTTTGCCCTCTTGATCCCCTTCACATCATCTCCTGTAACAAGTATGTCATCAACATATACCATGATAATGACCGTACCTCTGGGAGTTCTCTGTACAAACAAGGAATGATATGCATTTCATCTCTTGAAATCGTGCTTCTCAATCAGATCCGAGAGCTTCTGAAACCATGCCCTTGGACTTTGCTTAAGGCCATATATTGCCTTGTGAACTCTACAAAGCTGCTGACATTGCATCTTTGCAGCAAATCTCGAAGGCCGTTGCATGTAGACTTCTTTATGGAGATCGCCATACAGAAAAATATTTTTAACTTCAAGCTGAAATAAAAGTCAATCACATACCACAACAATTGAAAGAAGAACTCGTTGAGTGGAGTGACGAGCAACATGAGAAAATGTGTCCAGATAATCCACTCCATAAGTCTGAGTATAGCCACATACAACCCAATCTGGCCTTATAACGATCAAGACTCCCATAGGCACAATGTTTGATGGTAAACACCTATTGCAACTAACACTAGATGCTCCATTGGGAACGGGGACCAAGCTCCAGGTACCACGCGACTGTAGAGCTGCCATCTCCTCTTCCATTGCTAGATGCCATCGGCTGTCCTTCAATGTCTCCTGATAATTCTGTGGGATTTCCATGATAGATAGAGCAACTGAAAATCTCTTGAATTCCCCTGTCAAACGATCAAAGGAGACATGAGAAGCAAAGAGGATATGAGGTACATGTACGCTTTTGCTTTCGAATTGCAATAGGTATATCCAGGTCATTGGGAATCTCCTCAAACTGTGTGCCAACCTCCTATAAAGGTTCCTGCGTAGACACATCTCCAGACCCATCATTATAAACATTGTATTTACAATAAACCTAAGGCGTGTGGATACTGGCAATGCCCATGAGTAGAAGCAAGTTGACGGGTATAATATCTTGACAATGGTGGAACAATGGACACATGTGGCTATATAGGAGGGGGTGATGGAGGTAAAGGAGGCAATGATGGTGTTGGAACATCAGGTTCAGGTGGAGGTGGTGATGGGCTTGTAGGAGAGGTGGCGTGGAGACCTCATCATCTGAATATGATGAAGCCAACCTGTCATCTGTAGGAGAAAAATAAATCACCGACTCAAAAAATGTGACATAGCGCTAATATAATATTTCATGCACAATGGATCATAGCATCGGTTTCCATTCTGTGTCCTTGAGTACCCAACAAACACATATTTGACAGCTCTAGGAGAGAGCTTGTCCAGACCCGGAGACAACTGGTGTACGAATGCGACGGAGCCAAAAACACGAGGAGTGAATGAGAACAACTTCTTCTCTGGGAATGCCATGGAGAAAGGATTTTTCTCATCGAGAACATACGAGGACATGCGATTCACAAAATAACATGCCGTAAGAACTGCATCACCTCAAAACGAATGTGGGGCACAACTCTGAATGAGAAGAGTCCGAGTGACATCAATGATGCTTTCTCTCTGCAACACCATTTTGCTGAGAAGTGTAAGCACGTGTTGTTTGATGAATAATACTGGGATGATAAGAAATGTGAGTGTGCACGAGTACAACATTCCAAAGCATTGTCAATTCTCACAAATTTCAAAACATTCTCCACTTCATTGATAAAATTTTTAATCACATCCCCAGCTTTAGATTTATTTTTCAATAAAAAGACCCATGGCAAATGAGAAAAATCATCATCAACAACTAAGTAAATCCTGTGCCCCTTGTGATCAGGAACACGACTTGGACCCCAAATATCAACATGAAATAACTAAAAAAAGAGTTATTGCTCCGACTTTGACGATTAGGAAAAGCAAAATGATGATGCTTTCCCAACTGACATGCCTCGCATTGGAAGGAAGAGCGAGGTGAGATTTGCGTCAGAACATGACACATCATCTAGAGTGGAAGGTGACCAAAACACATGTGCCAAGGGATAGACATGTCCTGTTGAATGAGATGATATGCTTGCATATGGAGTTCGGAACATGCGATAGAGACCGCCCTGTTCACGGCCACAACCAATCACCATGCCCATAAGAATGTCATGAAAAACAAGAGACGATGGGTTTCTCCACCTGCTCTTCGTCGGTAAGAATGTGTTTCTTAATTTCATGAGGCTCATGAACTGTATGGCCCGGAGCTCGTAGTTCGTCCGTCCATCTTGACAATTGGTGCTGTACCTCTGAAAGCGCATGTGGCGGGAATATCGACTTTGTTCTCTGACATACTCTCAGATGCAGAAAACTAGGTTACATAAACTAAAAGAAGTACGTCTACACCAACATATGGGGATTTGATTGCATATATAGACTCATGATGCAACCAATCCCATCACCACAAAGCGAGCAGAAACGGAAGGAGCTCTCGCGACAGCAAGAGATGGTGGCAGCGAGAAGAGATGCCGGCGGCGACGGTGGCTGCGGTGCATATGGACCATTGACGACGGCGATGGAGAGATGGAGAGGAGGTCCGGCGGCGGTGGAGCTGAGAGAAGGGTGGTAGGTGGTGGCGGCGTCGGCGGAAGATAGAGAAAGAAGGTACGGTGGCGGCAGTGAAGAGGGATGCAGGTGGCGGCTACTGTTAGGGTTAAGGTACAAGATCTCCGGCCTAGGACCGCTGCTCTGATACCATGTTGGGAAAAGAATGAGAATTGTTTATTCCATGAACCCTAGAGCTCTCTTATATAGATGAGAGACATGTGAGTAAACTACATAAGATAGATGGAAATAAAATAAACTTGAGAAAACAATACATAAACATAAACATATTTCTACAACTACATTACCTTAAGATTGGTCTAGGCAAGGGACTTCTTTTACTAAATAAGAAGTATCTTGATGTTACTATATATGCAAATGCAAATTACGCTGGCTATCGTAAGGACAAGAGGTCAACTAATGGATTTTTTATTTTCGTTGGTGGGAACCTAGCTACATACCGTAGCAAGAGGCATATATTATGGGTAGCTAAATCCCATACATCTTGGCTGTACACAGTTAGTGGCTGCATCATAGTTGCATGCCTTAGATTCCAGATGCTGCCTCTCCTTGAGATTTCATCGCAGCTTGTCTGTACACAGTTAGTGGCTGCAGCTCGATTGTAGTTATTTGGCTTCTACAACCACACCCACTAATACATCAAACTCAAAATGCATGACCGAGATGCTCTAATAAACTCCACGCATGGCGGGCAACCCATGAATCCAATTTAGTTGCTTGTGCATTTGAGAACATTATGAACCGAATATGTTTATGAGCAATGCCAATGTTGGGGTTTGTTACACTCAGGTTAACTCGTCAAAGTTGTAGTCCAAGACTATGAAACATGGATAGTGTTTAACAAGCTACTGAATTAGAATTTTGACGGATTTTTCTCCATTATCAGATCTGGCAACGTTTATTCGCATTAATCGGCACTTTGAATTCTTTAGGGTCTTGAAGCTGTTCTTGACAAAGCTGTCAGCATTGAGGATGGTAAAAAAGTTTCACGGTATGAAAAAAATTCTTGTGCTGTTACTTAGCATATATATCATATGATCAGGAAGCCCTGGATGAAACTAAATACTGCTTGAGTTTATAAATTTCAGAGGAATTGATCTTGATAATGTGAGCATAGAGCAACGTGACGCCTTGCTTATATTTCGCACCCTCTGCAAGGTATTTTTCATCCTTGCAATTGCAGTTACCTTTTCAAGTCATTTTATATCATCTCATCAAAATCCTCTTATTTTCCATTTTTATATAGATGGGAATGAAAGAAGAAAGCGATGATATCACTGTCAAAACCAGACTTCTCTCTCTTGAGCTATTGCAGGTTACCTCAACTCTTTTTCCCCCTTGGATCAGTGACTTTCAATTTGGTAGCATATTTCATTCTAATGTGAACCAAAAACTTTTAATTTTTTGAGACAAGCATTTTTGAGAATTTTACATCTTCTATTGAATTACTTGAGACCTCCACAATTGCGTTTACATCCGCAATTCAACATCTAAAGTTTTCAAAGATCATTATATTTCACTAACAATTCTTTTCAGGGTTTACTGGAAGGAGTAAGCCACTCATTTACAAAAAACTTCCACTTTATCGATTCAGTCAAGGCATATCTCTCTTATGCTTTACTGCGTGCATCTGTTTCACCGTCTCCAGATGTCTTTCAGGTGACATTTGCTGAAAATATTTGTTCTGTCTTTTAAAAAATTAAAAAATTTGTTTCATCACTTTCTTTCACATTCATATTTTTTAAAGACTACTACATAGTGAGCAAAAAATTATTTTGTTCTGAAACTTGATAATGATCTTCAGTTCATGTGTGTTCCTCATTTCAACAGCATGCCACAGGAATTTTCGCTGTTCTTTTGCTGAGGTTCAGGGAAAGTCTTAAGGTTTACTTCTGTTGTGAGCTCTCTTATAAAGAAGTCTTCATTCTGAATACAACTAGGCCTATGTTGTGTTTTATGCTTGACTCCCAGCAAATTTTTGCAGGGAGAGATTGGGATATTCTTCCCTGTGATAATTTTGAGATTATTGGATAGCTCTGAAAGTCTTGTTACTCAACGGACAAGTGTCCTCCGGTAAATTCTTTTCAATTAATTTTTCCTTTCTTGGAAGGCATAGCTCCTTTTTCATATGCGGCCAGTTTTCATCTTTGGGAATTCCCATTACACCGTTGATGCAGGATGCTCGAAAAAGTTTGCAAAGATTCTCAAATGCTTGCTGATGTTTTTGTAAACTATGATTGTGATCTCGAGTCTCCGAATCTGTTTGAACGGACGGTAACAATGCTCTGAAAGTTGATACTATTTACCTTTTTACAGCTAACATCAAAACACGATTTGTATTTCAGGTGAATGCGTTATCGAGGATATCACAGGGTGCACAAAATGCTGATCCTAATTCCATTGCCGCGACACAATCCACATCTGTAAAGAGTTCATCGCTTCAGGCATGTTTGCCATCACCGACTATTGTGATATTCATCTACCTTGTGGTATCTAACATCGTTATTGGTGGTGCAAACATATGTAGTAATGCTGCACGTACCCGCATCCAGTTTACATGCAAGATATGATATCTACATTTGACGATACCAACGCTAGGCTATGTTTAAAATGAACTTTAGATGTGGACTGTGGTTACATGTTTAATGTGAGAACAACCAAAGAAAAAACAAACAAGCGCAAAGAAGCCATGTTTTTTGCAAAACATTTCAGCAAGTGCTGCTTTATTCCTTTGTCAGAGATATGCCTTAAATGGATCATTACACTGGATTTTTTTTGTAAATAACGTTCAATGTCTTTAGATGTCCCACTATGCTTTTTGTTGTTTATGTATCTTCTTTGGTGGTGATGGTGGTTGGGGGGGATAAGTGGACAGAGCCACTTTTGGGGAGGAATGATGTGCCTAGAAGCTCCAACTCTTTCCGTATAGAGGTGAAATTGAAGAGGAAATGCCATGATGAAGATTGAGATGATGGGGCATTGGCTCTTATTTCACGACAAATCTTTCTCTTCACCTATTAGGTGAGTGATACATGACAAGGGTATCTTACCCCTTAACTACTCACTCATTTGGACACGTGATGACAATTAGGAGCGGTCGATGTCCCCATTACATGTCAATTAAGACTTCACTGATTTCTCTAGACCCTTCCATTTGTTCCACGTAAGATATGAGAGTCGTCACCTTATAATGTACGAGCCCTCATGCTGAGCTTGCTCTAGACATGGGGGGGGCTACCTGAGGGTTGCACATGACTTCGACAAACATTGAGTTGAGAAAGGTGTGCCTTGCGAAAAAATGCGAAGTATGTCTCCATATTTGGTCGAAATATGAACTCCTTGAAGGGGATTAGTTTAGCAGGCATGCTTCTAAGAAAATTAGATAGGAGATGACCTCAAGACATGCCTCATATGTAGTTGGTGAACAATGTCCCATAGCAAAATTGGGAATACGTCTATGGTACAATCTTGAGTGATGTCGACATGCGATTCCCCAAGCAGCATGAGAAATAACTTACAGTATGCCTTGAAAGATTAGAAATCTCGTAGTAGGAAAGTCAAGAAGGTGGTGGTTGGGGTTGGGGGAGTCTCGGATCTTAGAAAATGTTGCGGAAGCCTTGACTCGGGCTTTTGATCAGCATGAAGTTCATAGTGTTGTTTTCGAGCTAAAGTGGATGGATGCTCCAGATCGTATGGGTTCCAGCCGTTGTTCATCAAAGAATTTCGCATGTGGCGGCATGCATGTGTTTCATATGATTTTGGAATTCAGCAAAGAAAATCATGGTTCTGATACGCTAAACTGCTATATTATCTTCTTTTACCTAAGAAGTGTCCTATAAGGTGGAAGATTTTCATCCATTGCACTATCCAATGCCACATATCTCATCATGGTGAAATGGTTAACTAATCGCTTTAGGAGAATTCTAGGAGATGACATATCCCTGGTTCAGTACGCTTTCTTGTTAACGAGATAATTGATGCATAGTGTGGTAGTGGCCTCTGAGATCATTTATGACTGAAAGGGGTGCAATATTTCAGGAATGTTATGTGTGGACTTTTCCAAAACATATAATTGTGTCGACTATTGTTTTCTTTTTTTTGATATAAAATGGGGAGATCTCCCAAGGCGGGAGTCACCACGGCCATGCTTTCATTAAAAAAAGGAAATAAGAAGAGTACATCACGTAGAAGTCCAGAAATTATACAGAGTGTTAAAATGCGATACAACATTCTCCGAGTAGAATCTCTGGTTTTTTGAAAATGAGATCGTTCTGGCCAGCCCAAATAGCCCACAACACAGCGAAAGTCTTTGAGCAATCGACCCCAGCCCCACCGAACGAATGGACCTCGAAAAAACCTCCAAGCTGTTGGTCTGCACCCACGGGATCCCCGCTACCCCCCTCACCTGCGTCGAAGTCGTGCAGCTGAAAAAGAGATGATCCACGTCCTCCATGACGCCCTCGCATCTGTCACATCACACATCTACCAAGCCGAACAATCTCCCCCACCTTGCTTTATCACACAAACGGTTTCTTCTCAAACACCACAGGAAGAACTTCACTCTACCGGGGATCCTGGCGGCCCAAATAATATTCATGTCCGCGCACAGCTCCTCTTCCTGCCCCAAAGGTGACCTTCTCAACGTGAGGTAAACTTTCTCAACAGAGAATCTTCCTCCCTCCCATTCGAAATGATCGGGTACATTAGACCACTCCTCCGACGAAGGAGTGACTGCCATCATCTGCAGTCAGACAGATCCGAGACAAACCGCGGAGCCCAGGAACCGGAGTCCGCCACATCCACCAGCTGAGTAGACCTGTCAACCGCCGGGGCCAGCAGCCTAGGGAAACGCTCCCCAAGTGCACCCTCCCCTGTCCAATCGTCGAGCCTGAATCTAAACAACCGCCCGTTCCCCACCCTCAGACGCAAGGAGGGCATTACATCCGGCAGAACAACACGAATCCCCACCCAAAGCGACGACTCAAATCTCTTTCTCTCAACCACCAATACCCCCATGACGCCGTAAATGCCCCTCAGAAGACTCACCGCCAGCGAAACCGAAGAGCCTCAAATCTGAACCACCAACTTGGCCAGCAGAGCCTTGTTCATGAGCTCGACGTCACGGACCCCAAGACCACCATCAGATATACATTTCGTAACCTCCCCCCATCCCACCAGATGCAGCCCAACCCTCTGTTGCCTCCCATCCGACCAAAGAATGGACCTCATCATTGCCTCAACCTTCCTTCTAACCCCAACCAGCATCAAACGGGTAGAATAGAAAAACATCGGAATAGTGGCGAGCACGCTCAAATGGGTAGAATAGAAAAACATCGACTATTGTTTTCTTTCGGCATCGCTGCATGAACACAGCTTCCAAGTATTTGGATAACATAGATAAAGAGATGCTTTATGACGACGTCTTGTGTTGTCCTATCAATGGCTACCTTGTGGATGTTTCTTTTAGCCTTAGGGAGGGGTAAGAGAGGGAGGCCCACTTCTAACTCTTCTATTTGTTCTAGTTGTAGATGCCTTGGCAGTCGTGGTGACGATGCAACGAGATGTGGTGTATATACTAGTTATACTTAGGGTGAGATCTCGATACCTTTTTTACAATACACATATGACAGTTTTATTCGTGGAGGGTGGTGATGCTAGTTGTAGGGATTTCTCAGCTGTTTTGGACTCATTTGGTGTTGTATCGGGTTTGAAAATCAACATGAACGAGTCCTCGTGTGTGCCTTTTGGCCTGAACACAGAGGAGGTTTTACTTCATGAATCATAGTTGCGGACTCCAATGATGTACTTGCTATTTCAATATCTCGGACTACCTCTAGTCACTAGGAGATTAAAGTAGGTGTGTTGGCTTGAAGAGGTTGATAGGATGGAAAGAGGCGTGTCTCTCCGTAGGAGGACGATTAGTGTTGCTTAGATTTAGCCTCTACGATATCTCAAATTTTCCCTCTTCCAGGCTCCTTGTTGGGGTCAAAGGCAGATTAGAATTGATTACGGGAAGATACCTTTGGGCTTCCTTGGGTGAACCACTGGGATTCTCCCTGGTGGTTTGGAATTCGGTCACATTGCAGAAGAATGGTAGTCGCCTTGGCGTTCTCAGCTTGAAGGAGATGAATTTGGCTCTCCCCTCTGAGTGGTTTTGTCGCATTTGGGAAGATCGATCTAACTTGCTTTGTATAGTGATACGAGTGATTTGTGATGTCTCTCTCGATTTCCCTAGTCATTAGGACATGTAAGGTAGCTTTCAACATTTTTGAAGATAATTTGTTTTGTGCTTCCCAAGATCACCCCGTCATTGTAGCCAGTTTTGGGGGACGGGAAGGGCATTCGCTTCTAGGTCCAGATTGGACAGAGGATGGTCTGTGTGTACACTTTCCTCGACTGTTCGCTTTGGCATTGGACCAAGATGCATAAGTGGCGGACTCTTGGGATGAGCAAATGCTTATGCCTCGTTTCAAATCTGATCTTTTTGATCATAGACTTGAGGAGTTGCTGTCGCTGATGGATGGGCTGGCTAATAATGACCCACCCACTTATGGCAGTGATCATTATATTTGGTGTGATGCTCAATTTTCAATCAAGAAGGCGTACAATGTGCTTAACAGAAGTGTGGTATTTGACCTTAGGGGACACAATTCAAATTATAAATGGTTATGGGGATGGAAAGTCATGTTCCAAGTAAAGGTGTTCTGCTGGCTTCTAAGATGTGGGAGGATGTTAACATGCACACGATTCACTAGGCTATTGCATGGTGCTAGTGATTTATGCTTGAATTGTTTCGTAGATACTGAAGTTGGAGATTATATTTTGTTCGGGCGCCACAATTCTAAAAAGGTTTTGGGACTTGATAACAATATCTTGAATTGCTATGGATGGGGCCTCTAGTTTTTGGTCATCCGTCATCCAGGATTGGAGGGGAATAAATGATGAGAATATTGATGTTGGCTGTAGTATGGACCATCTGGCTGGCCAAGAATGGGGTTTTCTTCCATCGGGAGAGGTTTTATGCTGAGAACGTCGTTATACATGCTATGCTAAGGCTTTGTTAGAGGCATGCATTGTAAATTTGATAGCAATTATGGTAATGTTGTACTTTGAACCTTATGAATAAGTGAAGTTTGTTGGATGCGCACCTTCATGGTGACCACCCTTTTTCCTTAAAAAAAGGTAGAAAAGTCTTGATTTGAAGCAATGTGTTACCACATGGAACATTTAATATACATGCATCTTTGATGAAGTCAGGCCCAACCAAATTCAGCAACAATAAATCACATGGTTCTTCTGTAATGTTAAATCCTAAGGATCTATGTGTAAATGTTTCTTTTATATGTTTGGGGACGATGCCCCTCCTTGTATAAGAGCACCACCCATATTTTTGTTTGGTAACAATGGTGCAACCCATGAAAATGCACTGCTCCCTTTGTCTTGTAGGGGCTCTTATATGTTATAAAAGGAGGGGGGAGGGATAGCAAGATAGGGCAGATCAGAGAACCCCAGGAAAACCCATTACGGGCACTTACCTTCCTTTCCTTCCCCGACTTCCTCTTCTCCTCTCCCCTCTTCTTCCTCTCTCCCTTAAGCTACAACTTCTTCTCACCTTCTCCCAGCTTTCTTCTATTCTTTCCCAGCTCCTCCCATCTTCTCTCCACTAGTCCTACAACCTACCAGCTCTCCCTCTCCACCAGTTTTCTTCTCTCTCTCCAGCTCCCTTCTTCCAAGCTCCAACATTCTCCTCTTCTTTTCCCCAGTCCAACCTCCTCTCCTTTCCCCTCCTTTCTTCCTCTCCTCTCCGTGCTTCTTTTCTTCCCCAACTCCAACATCTTCTTTTTTCTTCTCTAGCAGCTCCTCCATTCCACCCTCCCCATCGTCAACTTCCACCAAAGCCTCCCCTCCAGCCACTGCTGCCCAACGCCCCTGTCAGGTGTCATCTCTTCTCTCTTCATGTGGTTATTCTGTTGTTTACTCAGTACCTGTTGTTGTCATCTTTTGTATATTTTATTCTATTGTCAGTGTGGGTTGAAGTTCTGGTCATAGTCTGTTACCTTTTTGCCTTAAAAATTGATTTCCCTTATCCATCATGCAGTTCACTCTTTTATTTATGTACTTTGTTATTATCAACTTTTGTTCTATTTTATTGTATTGTTAAATGCGGGAGACAAGGTCTAGACCGTTCTGATTTCTTCCTTTCTTGGGAAGTGCAACAACAAGTATCCCTAAAGACGACCAGTTAGGACTTCTGTTTGGGTATTTGCTCGGTCCTAGGATTAAATAATTACTGAGCGAGATCGACAAGCGGGGTCTTGGAGATGGGGAAGTCGGTGGTGTACTGGGAGGAGGGGGAGAGGCAGGTCGTCGGTGGGTTTGCGGAGCCTAGCGGAGGGGGAAGTGGGGAGTGGGTGCATGTGTCACACAGGAAGCCGGAGAGGAGGTGCTTCCGGTGTGAACTAGAGGACACATTGCGTCGTTCTGTCCTACTCCGCCGAGATGCTTCTCTTGCGGGAGGCCATGACACCGCCAAGCTTCATGCATGTTTGCTCATGGGTCTGTTGCGGCTGATGGTCCTACGCGTGGCTCGGCTCGTCAACGCGGGCAACACCTTTCCTCTACGCCGTCTGTTCGCCCGGGGGGGGGGGGGGTCATAGCTTCGCCGAGGTGGTTACGAGTGTACCTCAACCTGCAAGTGTAGCTCAACCTGTGGAGGGGGGGGGGTTGGCGCGATGACCACTGAGGAGGTAAGGGGAGATGTGAGGGGGCCCGGCATGCATGCGCTGATAGGTTTCGCGGTGCGAGGTGCTATCTCGGTGGAGGCTCTGAAAACCCACCTGCGTGGTTTCCTTGGGTTGCGGTTCTTGGGCGATGTGGTGGCTCTTGATGATCGGAGGTGCTGCGTTCGTGGACTCTCAACGATCCAAAGGGATCGTGTTCTTCAGAATGGTGATGTTGGCGATGTCTGCTGGCGAAATCTTCGCTTTGCCGATGGTTCCTGTGCGGAGTTGGAGGTCTGTGTTGCAAGGGTGACATGCGTTCCTTTCCTGTCCCGGATGGTAGGTTGCTTGCGGAAGGCCCTAAGGCGGTGGGGAACGGTCCTAGCGGTGCTTGAAGACGAGCTCAAGCCCAGCTCGCCAGTGGACGACACGATGGTGCTGTTGGAGTGCAACAAGGGCTTCCTGGACGGTATACATGGACGGAGTTCTTTGTCGGAGATGGAGGTTGGCTGCTTCACGTTTAGAATCGAGCTCCAGATCGTTGAGCCTCCGTCGCCGCCGGAGCTTCCAAGGGAGAACGACGTTTGGTTGAACGAGGACGCTTCGCATACCGAGATGACAGTTGGCTTTCCAAGGGGAGCTTTGGTTGGAACGACACGCGAGGTTGATTACGTGCGACCTTTGGGGGTTCGTCTCGGGTTCTGTGCATGGTATCCCAAAAGTTCTCTTTGTCTTCTGACGTGGAAAGAGAGATAACTGTATGGTCGACGCCGCCATGCTCTTTGCAGCTGGAAGTGGGTCCGAGAGCCCGGGTATCACGCACAGACCCTTTCGCAGGTCCGATCCCCCCTTGTAGCTTCTATTCAGGTACGAAGGGCGTTTCAGACTTGGTTCTTACTCGGGTCTTCTCTACAACATCGGGCCCCGCTGATCCCGTGCCATGCGTGGCCTTCACATCCTCACGGCTTGGTCCATCCCTGTTGGAGGGACCGGGGGTTCGTCCCTTGGTGATCCTCCAGAGTCGTCACCTTCCCGGAGCGACCGCGTATTGGCAGAGGGGAGGATCTGGACCCAACCAACGCCATGCTTCGGTGCTGCTCTATCGTCCTCGCCCGCGGTCGCCGATGACCATTGTCGTGATGAGGTTGCTACTGCTACTACCTTGGTGCCGAGCCCTAACACGGGCGATGATCAATCTTCTGAGGGGACAAGTGACAGGAGAGCTGGTAAGAGATATATGCGAAGGAATAGGTCCAGGTCTTCCACATTTGAGGCGCAGCCATGCTCGACATTAACGAATACCGTTGCGGAGGCCGCGGGGGTGGCTCACATTCAGGGGAGGAACGAAGGTCCCAAATGAGAATTTTGTCCTGGAATGTGCGAGGGCTCGGGGATCCGGGCAAGTAGAGGACACTGGGGTCGAGATTCGTGGAATGAGGCTGCGACGTCATTTTGCTGCAAGAAACAAATCTTCAATCCACCACGGATGATCTTTGGAGGACTTTTGGTGCGGGTGGCATCGATCAATTCAGAGCGGTGGATGTGGTGGGCACTTCTGGTGGGATGCTGGTGGCGTGGAGATCTTCAGCGCTGGCTTTCAACTCGGTTATCCGTAGGAGACACGTGCTGTCGGTCCTCCTGGTATGTACGGATTCCTCTATGCCGTTGGCTGTCTCATGTGTATACAGACCTTGTTGTCATGTGCTACGTGGAGAGGTTTGGGAGGATCTTCTCGAGGCGGGAACGACGTTCAAGGATGTCCCTTGGCTCATTAGGGGTGACCAATGTTACATTACGAACTTCCGACAAGCCCGGGTGCAGGGGGGACAGGACCCGGGGTCGGTCGATTTTGCTGACACTATTGATTCCTTGGGCCTTGAAGTTCTGGATGCGGGGGATGTCGCCTACACGTGGAGAAGCTCCGACTCGCGCTCCCGCATCGATCGTTTTTTGGCATCGGCTGAGCTCCTAGAGTCCTTCGCACTATCCTTTGTGGGGGCCAGGCCACAGACTTTATCCGATCACGTGCCAATTGTTTGGGAGTCCGGTGATGCCCTTGTGCAAAGCGGGCTCTTTAGATATGAAAAGTGTTGGCTCATGGAGGAAAATTTTAGGGAGGTGGTGGCCTCTCATTGGTCAACTGTGGTTGTTTCTGGCTCCGCTGCGTCTCGTTTTGTTCAGAAGCTTACCTCCTTGCATGTAAGGCTGTGTGCCTTCAAGAGGGAGACTAGAGCGGCCAGATGCGCGGCGAGGAAGGAGGCAGAGGAGGTGGTTCGGAGGTTTGATGCAATGGAGGATTGTAGGTAGCTCTCGGTGGACGAGTTGGCTACTCGCTCGGCTGCTCAAAAGCAAATTGCGATTGAGGATCGTAAGCGGGTCACTGAATGGAGGCAGAGGTCGAGAAATGCATGGCTGCGGGAGGGGGACGCTAACACGGCCTTCTTTCATCGCGTAGCTAGTGGGAGACGTCGGTCCAATGCACTTTGATCGATTATGATTGATGGGGTCCGTGTGGATGGGAACAAAGAAATGGGGAAAGCTATTGTCAAACACTTTAAAGGCGTACCGAGAATCTGGAAGTGGATGGGTCTTACTGCAACGCCTGTAACGCCCTCTTTTTGTGACTTGCTCACTCGGGATGTGTCCTTGGAGGAGATTAAGGATGCGGTTTGGGACCTGAACGCAGATGCCGCTCTGGGACCGGATGGCTTCCCGGTGGCTTTCTACAAGGACTTTTGGGATTTGGTTGGCTCTGAGGTTATGGAGGTCGTTTCTGAATTCTGTTTGGGCAATGCGGGTTTCGAAAGAATTAACCAAGCTATGACCTCTTCAGCCTGCAACAATGAATCTCTGGCACACAGGCGTCTTCCCACGTCGCAACTACTGAACGAAGTCGTGGCGGCGCTCCAGTTTCCCTCCAGCGACCTACTCCAGGTCCCGAAGCCCTCCACGCGCAAGGCGCGAACATCCAGGCGCATATGCCGCTCCAGGCGGCGCACCAACCACGCCCTTCCTCTACGTGCAGACCCCTGCCACTCGCAGGCGGCGACGCCATTCCAGCGCAGGAACTGCGCCCTCCTTCCCATCGCGCGGGCGATGGGTAACCCTCCTCTTCGCATCGCATGGCTGTGCTCTCCAGTTTGATGTGGTCAAGAAGCTCTCGCCCAATGCCATCATCAACTCCAGGGCTTCCCCTCTCTCCGCCGGGTACGTCCTCTCCAGCGCTGGAACCCAGGAGGCGAGCACGCGCGCCGCAAGCTCCTCGTGGCACTGGCCTCTCTTGGCGATGGAGCTCCTGATGTAACCCTCTTCTCCCTCGCGCGAGATCGGTGGCAACTCCAGGAGGAGAAGTCACAGCCTCCTCCCTCGCAAATCCAAGATCCAGGGGCGGCGACAGTTACATTAAAAAAATGATTGTAACGCCAAGGGGGCATGCCGAGTATGTAAAAAAAATAGAGGAGGAAGTCAAGTTATGCAAAAAAAAGAGGGAAGAAAATGAAAAGACGCGTACAAAGAAAAGCCGTATGCAAAATTTCAAAAAAAATGAGAAAAAAATGGATGAAAAGCCGGAAAAAAATGTTGAAACGGCTTAAAAAAAATTGTTTTCGAAAAAAAATATAATGGCTTCTTTAAAAAAAAATTGAAAAGCCGCAAGTTTCATGTTCTTGTTGTTTACCCCCTATTTATCTTGTCTTCTCCCAACTTTGTCGATGTTCATGTTCCGACAAGTATGGGAGAAAGGGGGAGTATATGTAGAGTCACATGTCTGTTCATGATCCAGATTCCAGATTCAGATGCCAGTCTCCAGACCGGCCAGTTGATCAGACTCTACAGTTCGGTTTCAGACTCGACGATTGTCTTCCGAGTCCTCAGTTTCAGACACGCACGAGTGTGCGGTCATTTTCAGATGAGCATATGTTGCCATCATCAGTTCGAGGTCTCCATCATTCTTGTTGTTGTTCGGCCAGAGTTTTCATGTGAGTTATAGGGACTCCAGAGCAGAGGACCCATTCCCTTGAGGGCAAGGGTTTTCATGTGGTATCATAGGTACACCAGAGCAGTGCACCATTCTCTGAGCCAGATGGGAGAGACCCAGTTCTCCGACGAGGAGACTATTTCGGACTCCATTCTCCAGCGACTGTGGACTCCGACGAGGATTGCACAACCACGACCTTTTTCAGTTCGGCCCTTTTCAGAGATGGAGCAGTTGTCCACATTATTGTGGCGGGCCGGAGTACTCCGACGAGGAGACTCATTTCCAGTTGCAACGACTCTGACAGGCGCAGTTCAGAGCGCATGCTCTCCTACGAGGAGATTCAACAGAGTCACACTCCAGCCCGTTCGTCCTCCTCACCTGCACGGCATGAGAAGCAACGTCCTCGACTGCAACAATGTGCGCGTTGGGTTGATATTGTCCGTAGTGTCCTGTAGCGTTGAGTTGAGTTTATTTCTGTTTGTCCAAGCTGAGCATTGCATGCTCCAGCTTGAGGGGGAGTGTTGGAGTATTCGTGTGTGCGCCCATTGAGTTGTAATAAGGTAAATGGATCATGGAGAAGATCCATTTACCCCATCCGGTGTTTAGTCCCACATCGTCCAGTGGTGGGACTTGGAGGCTCTGGAGAGGCTATATAAGGAGCCCCAGACCTCCCGTATCCATTGAGAGAAAAGCAATAGACAAACACACCCTATTGGAGGGCTTCTCCCGTGGTTTCATCCCGCTCCTCACGGAGTAGGGTTCCACGTAAAATCCTGCTGTTCTTTCTTCTTGTTATTTATCTTTATCCATGTTTACGCTTCCGCTTCCGATTGTCTAACAACTACCATCCCATTGCGGTTTCTAACGCTTTATATCTGATTGTCGCGAAGGTCTTCGCCATTAGGTTGAGTCGTGTTCTTGATAGCAGTATCTCCCCGCTGCAATATGCTTTTATTCCGGGGAGGCAGATCTCGGATTGCCTCACTCTCGCGTCGGAGATCATTGCGGACCGGAGGAGGAGGGATAAGCGCGGTGTACTGTGGAAGGTGGACTTTGCGAAGGCTTACGATAGCCTTGACTGGAGATTCCTTTGGTCGGTGTTGCGGAGGAGGGGGTTTCCGGAAAGGTGGATCACTTGGATGAGGCGCTGTGTGACAACGTCTTCTTTTACGGTCATGGTGAATGGTCGCCCGGAAGGGGGCTTCTTCCAGCCTCGGAGGGGTGTGCGTCAGGGGTGCCCTCTTGCTCCTATGTTGTTTGTCCTCGTCGCGGACGTCCTGACAAACATTGCACTTCGCGTGGTTAATTGCGGGCTTTCAAATGGATACTCTGGGACGGGTCGCTGATTCCGCTCTTACAGTTGCCGACGATACTCTCTTCTTCATTGAGTGGGGGGGGGGACAGCAGAGGCAAATGGCATGGCCGTGGCTCTGGAAATCTACAGTGAATTATCCGGTTTGGTCAAGAATGGTGATAAGTCGAAGGTCATCCCTATCGTTCTTTCTGTGGATGAGGCTGATGCTTGTGCGCGGGCGTTAGGGTCGGGCTGCAGCTCATTGCCGATGGACTATTTGGGGATGCCCTTGGCTGTGGGAAAAACGAGGACGAGAGATTGGCTCAGAGTCGTGGAAAAAGTAGAGGCGAGGTTGGCGGGGTGGAAGTCGGCCGTTTTATCGAGGGGGGGAGGCGTTTGGTCCTCCTCAAGCGGTCCTATCCTCCATCCCGATTTATTTTCTATCAAACCGTCGTATACCAAAGGGAATTCGTGACCGGCTGGAGAAGCGTATGCGTGGTTTCTTATGGGGTAAACAGAGGGAGGAATCGAGGGGCATTCACCTTGTTGGGTGGGAGGAAATTACGCTCCATAGGAATCATGGAGGGCTAGGGGTAAAGTGTTTGGAGCAAATGAACGAGGCCTTGCTTCTTAAGTGGGCAAGCAGAATTTAGGGACCTGGGGACGATCCTTGTTGTACCGTGCTGCGCAAGATCTACGGTGTGTGGGGGGGGGGGCACCGCCAAGACCGGGTGCTCGTATGGACTCTCCCACTCCGTTCTGGAGGGGGGTGGTGGAGGTTTTCTCGAAGCATTTATCTTTGTTTAGACCGATCCTTGGCGGGGGCGAATCCTTCGCTTTTTGGTCTGATTATTGGACCGGGGGGGGGGGGGGTTTGCTCGCGGTTTCCGCGATTGTATGCTCTCGCAGATGACAAAAATGTGATGGTTGCGTATTGCTGGTCGGATGGAAATTGGTTCCCGGCCTTCTCATCTAGTTTCTCCGACCAGAGACTCGAGGACTTCATGGCATTGCTGGATGCTATCAGGGATGTGGGGCGCCCAACGGAGCGGAGAGACCATTGGGGTTGGCGTGCAGGTCCGTTCATGGTTAAGAAGGCTTTTGGGGCAATTTGCAGGCCCCCACCCTCTCGCTCGGAGGTTATGATTCGCGATTGTGCGTTTTTTGGGCTCTCAAGCTGCCGGAGCGAATTGATTTCTTTTTATGGTTGTTTCGGAGACAAATGCTGATGACAAAGGATCGTTGTGCTAGGATTCTGGGGTCCACCTCTGATAGGTGCCTTCTCTGCGAGGAGGCGATTGAGTCCTTCGAACATCTATTCTTTAGATGCCCCAAGGTGATCCAGGTATGGCAGGGGTCTGGTCTGACATGGTTTTGCGCTGAGGACATCGCGGCTTTCTGCAGCTCGTTGGTAGCGAATAGGAGCAGAGCTAGGAGGGAGATAATATATCCTCTGGCCATCCTGTGGGCCGTTTTGCTGGGAAGGAATGCTTTACTCTTCTCGGGGCAGCGCTTCTACAAGGAAAACGTGGGGATTCATGTCGCGAGATTAGTGGAGGAGTGGGATTTCTAATTGATCTTTCTTGTTGTGGTCACTTTTGTTTTTACCTCTACCTCTTCTGTTTCTGTTCAATAAATAAAAGATGGGGCGAACACCGGCGAGTGTCTCCCCCCATTTCATGCTTTCAAAAAAAAATTACTGAGCATATTCACATAATTCTTGCATTTAGTTGATTAAAAGTATTGGGTATGTCACAAGCATATGCATCTATAAAATTAGAAATCCAACATGATTTTTTGGATTGCATCAAAGTGGTATTAGAGCAAACTGATCCCTAAACAGAAAAAAAATTTATCATTTCATTTTGCACCTGCATTGCATATGGCATTTTTCTTTTTCTTCTCTTTTGTATGGCTCGTATTTTTAATTTCTACAACTGTTCGGCTCTCAAATCATCTTTATTTCTTGCTTGTTGTATGGATCTGCCAACTATTTTTTATTTTCCTACTTGTTGTTAGGCTCTGTCAACTATTTTATTTGTCTTTATTTGCTAGTACAAGTTTTGATATCTCTCATTTCGTAGCTTTGTGAAAAAAAATCACTTTGCATTATTATTTTATTTCCCGACTAAGCTGTGCACAACAACAAAGCCTTTTCCCACATTGGCATAGGGAATGTGAGCTCTACTCTGGAGCCCTATGAAACCACATGAACACCCTAGCCCACAATGCATAGGGAATGAGATCTTTACTCTGGAGTCCCTATGGAACACATGAAAACTTTGGCCAAAATAACAGATGGGGACCACAACAAAAGATGGCAAACATGTGCGCATCTAAAAAGGGGTCTCTCTCTGGAAGAAAACGGGTCACTCAAAGATGGAGTGCCTCGAACTTGGACTCTGAACCAATCCACAGAGTCTGAAACTGATCTGTAGTGTCTGGAAATCTCGTCTGGAATGGAGAGTTTGAATCCGACCTGTAACTCTACACAATACTCCCCCTTTCTCCCATACTGGTCGGAGAACAATGACGTCGACCAAAGTTGGGAGAAGACAAGAAAATGGGGAGACAATAAAACATCACAAATGTCGATCTCATCATTTTTTTCGGCTTCTTTTTTTCAATCAATTTTTTGTATCATTTTTTGGCTGTTTTCTTTTCTTCTTCTTTTTATAGCTGACTCCTCACCTTTTTTTTAAATGTACTGTTTTTTTATATGCACCACCTTTTTCAAAGAAATTTCACGGCCAAAGCAGTGGGCTCAAATATAACTCAGCCCTTATTTTTCCTTTTCAAATCAGGCCCCCAAAATATATATTTTCCTGTACCTTCTCAACCCCCCCGTTTTTTTACTTAGGCCGAACTGCAACAACCCATCTCTCCTTTTTTTTTAATAATTGCTGGACCTTTTTTTTAAAACTTTAGCCTCTCTAAAAAATTCTCTCTCCTTTTTTTTCTCGGGCCAAATTGCAGGAGGCCCCATTGGGGTTTATTTATTTAGGGTTCCCACACTTGGGAGCCCTACTATCGAGCACCACCCCCCGCAATTGGGGCTTCCTTCTCTTTTTGCCGTCACACGGAGGGGAGGGCTCCAGAGCTGCAGCATTGGGGGTTCGCATGTGACAAGGCTGCGCCTGGAGCTATCGCCGAACGAGAGGCGACATCTCCTGGAGGAAGGGCACGATGGAGGAACGCCGCCTGGAGGCGCTTTATTGGAGCTTGAAGATGCTTCGTGCGCTGGAGATGCTGCGCTGCAAATCGCGCAAGAGGGTGCACGACAATAGGGGGCTAGCTTCGCCGGAGGACATCGCGAAGGAGGGCTGGTGACACCTGTCAGAGAGCAGCCATGGGGAAGGGCGGTGCCGCCTGGATAGAGGTACAACCTTTGGTGCCTGGATACACCACAGAGATGGAGTGCACTACATGGTGCTGGCCTCTGACTCAAGAGGTGGCGGCAAGAGCTCGATGCCTCCGCTTGGATATGCCTTTGCCTCTTGGAGAACAGGGAGGCTATGGAGAGGCAGTTGTGGCGCTGCTGGAGGTCTTCGATGGATCACGACCACTTGTAACAGCGGTAGAACAACCACTTACTGGACATGATATGCCTATAATTAGGGTTCCAGAAAACCCTCGAAGTTCTTGCAGAATTAGGGTTTCATACGAAGAACCCTAGGACTTAATCGAACAATAATTTTGCACGAGTTGTTCTTCCAGAAAATCTTAGGGTTTCAAAAAACCCTAAAGTTGAAACTCGATCTTGAACAATACATCTTTAAAAAATCAACCAAGAATCGACATGCTCTGATACCATGTTAGAAAATAAAGATTGCGGCAGCATATCAGAAATAAAGGATAAAGAATAATGAAGAACATCTCAAAGGGATGATGCGTCTATTGACTTTCTCAATGGATACAAGAGGTCTGGGGCTTCTTATATAGCCTCCACAGACTCTTTAAGTCCCACCACTGATAGATGTGGGACTAAACTCTGGATGTGGTAAATGGATCTTGGAAGGATCCATTTACCCATCTTACATGATAAGTGACACATACTCTAATAGTTACTGCATGTACTCAACCTCCAATAGATCACCATAAAAGAAGGCATTCTTAATATCAAGTTAATGAAGAGGCTTATTCAATTGTACTGTATTGGATAATAGAATCTATGTAGAAAAACATACGACATGGGACAATGCATTAAAGAATTTGACATGTACATCTTTGTAATTCCCTTAGCCTTTTTTCTTGTTTTATATCTAGCAACGGAGCCATTCGAATTTTATTGCACTGCGAAGGTCCTTCTTGCTCTTACCGTTTTGGCACATGTAGACATATTCACAAGCTTTCATGCATTAACCGAAAGTAGAGCCTCCATCTCCTTCACCATATCTGTACACCATTGGGAATTACAAATTGCCTTCACAACAAAGTTGATACCTCCACCATCATTCTCTGGGGCATTTAAATGCCCTTATGGGTAATGGAGTTACGAGTTCAAAATGGATGGTACTAACTACGAACTATGGGCAATGCCCTTCATTACTATTATGGAGAGAAACAACTAAGAGCATCTCTTGATGTAATCTGAGTTGGTCGACAAGACTGAAGTAAAGCCTCATGTAAACAAGTCAATGCACGAGCACACGTTTGGCTCTTAATTGTGTTACAACGGAAATATCCGATGATATTTTATATTAGCCAACTGCAAAGGTGATGCGGGACATTCTCGCGACCATATACTACTAAGCTAAGAAGGAGATGAAGATCCTCCAGCTTCTGACATCTTCATGACGAAGCATGATGGATTCCCCCTCCATGCTTTCTACTCTTGGTTGTGAGGCATGTTCGAGAATCTTCATAGTTACATTCCTCTAATTCCTAGTCTTAAGCAATTGATGGCCTATAGGAACACCACAATGGTGGATGTTTTTCTTACGACTATTGATATCTAGTATGATGCCGCACAAAACAAGCTTCTTATATGTGTCTATATGCCTCCCATGGAGGTGGCTTACAACCGTCTGAACATGATAACGACGCCTCGTGCTTTTACGCATCACACCTCCTCTACTATGGCTGCATCTTACAAAAGAGGAGCTCGACACATTTCTGAGGACGTGTGTGATAGAGGAAGTGATTTCCCTAGCCTGCAGTTACATACTGTAGTCGTATAAGGCATTCTGAGGATACATACTATCGGAAGCATGGTCACCTTGTGTCTGTTGTACTGCTGAGCAAATTTGGCCCACTGCTACTCCTGTCGATAAAAAATGTGATGATCCTGTCTCCTGTTTGATGGATATCTTGATTAAAAGTATGATGATCTTGTCTCCTGTCTGAAGGAGATCATGAGCTCTTCAACTGGTACTATTAGTGCTCCTCCAGCCTTTTTTTTTGACGCTCAAAAAAGGGGGAAGCACTCATAGGTGTTCGCCCCAATGCATTAAAACGTAAAGAAGAGAGTACTTACAAGATGGATGAACAAAACAAAACAAAGGCTAGATGGTATCAGATAAGAGATACCACCCACGCACACGTACAACGCTACCCAGAAGTCCAATCATGACAAAAGCGTGCCGCCGAGATGCATATATTTTCCTTGTAAAACCTCTGCCGAGCAAAGAGTGCCTCGTTTCTTCCCAACCAGATGCTCCACAAACGCGCAATCGGGTCCACCAAATACACCCTCGACCGACCCCTGGAATTAATCAAGCTGTCGCAAAACGCATCAAAGTTCGAGATATTCAGCCAACCCAAATCGTCCCAGATAGCACGAACACGGTCGCACTGGAAGAAGAGGTGCCCGCTGGTTTCCTCCTCCGTACCACAGAGACCGCACATTTGTGAGACATTAGGAAACATCATAGCACATCGGTCTCTAGTTAGCAGCCGACCACGCCGAAGAAGCCATAGAAAGATACCAACCCGTTCCGGCAATTTGAGTCCCCATATGAACTTGCAATGAGTCAGCAAGGTCGCGTCGTCCCCTACAGCGGGGGGAAGAAGAGCGAGGTACGCCTTCCTGGTAGAGAAAGGACCGTCCTTCCAAGCCAAGTGATCACGCCCCCCAGTGGGCGTGGGAGCATCCGAAAGAAAAGCCATCATGGAAGTGAAGTCGAGCAGACGCTGATCCGATAAATTAGCAGCGAACAAAGGGCACCAGCAGCCATCGGACCAGTAGGATGCCACGGTGGCGTATTTGTCGACCACCAGCGCGAACAGCCGAGGAAATCAAGTCTGCAAAACATCCCTCCCGGTCCAATCATCCGACCAGAAGCGGAAAGAATTCCCATCGCCAAGAATAGGTTTGAATAAAGATCTGTTGCGGTTAAATGCAGACAACACACCGCGCTAGAAAGAGGAATTGTGGCCCTCGAGTCGCCCCCGCGAAGCGGAGATGAGATCGACCCCCGCCGCCTCCCTAAGGCACTTCAACATGAAATTCTCTTCCCGACCCCACACCTTCGCCGCCCATTTGAGAAGCATAGCCTCGTTCACCACCTCCAGCCGTCTCACACCCAAACCCCCTTCCCGCTTAGGGCGCGAGACGTCCTCCCAACCCACCAAATGAACCCCCCTTCTCCCTTCGCCCTTCCTTCCCCAAAGAAAACCCCGCATACATTTTTCCAGTCTCATCCGAATCCCCTTCGGCAAGCCACGCTCGGACAGGAAATAAATTGGGATCGAGGAAAGCACGGATTTAAGAACTAACGGACCCCCCCTTGAGAGAAGCGCCAGCCTAGCCTCCATCTTCTCAACCACCTTCCGGCAATCTCTCAGCCGGGCACAGCCCACCGACAGGGGCAAACCAAGATACTCCAACGGGAGGCTGCTCGGAGAAGAGCCCATCAAACTGGTACAATCCACAGCCTCCTCCGGCGACGTAGCAAATGGAACGACTTTTGATTTGTTCCCGTTGATGAGGAGGCCCGACATTTCACAGAATAGTTGTAGCGTAGTAGCCATACCCGAAGCATTGGCGCATCCGCCCTCGATAAAGCATATTGTGTCATCAGCAAACTGTATAAGAGAAATACGATAGGGGCCCAAAGAGCCTCCGCGCGTAAGACCGGCCTCAGCCACACCATCAATCATACGCGGCAAGACATCCACCGCCAAAACAAAGAGGAGGGGAGCAAGGGGGCACCCTTGCCAGACCCCCCTGCGAGGCTGGAAAGTCCCCCCAACCAGACGCCCATTGAGAGAAGCGGAGAAGGAAGCAGTGGTCACACATCGTCGAACCCAAGAGATCCAAATCGCCGGGAAACCCCGCTGCTTTAGCACCGACCATAGAAAGCGCCAATTTAGTGAATCATAAGCCTTTGCAAAGTCTATTTTCCACAGCAGCCCCTTCGTATCATTTCTGCGCCTAACATCGACGATCTCGGAAGCCACCGCATAGCATTCAGATATTTGCCTCCCTTGAACAAAAGCGGCCTGTGAAGGCGAAATGAGCGAGTCGAGGAGTGGCGCAAGCCTTCTGGCGAGAGCCTTAGCAATGATTAAATAAATGCCATTAGATATAGAAATAGGCTGGAAATCCTCGATACGGTTGGCCGAAGGGGACTTAGGGATCAAAACAATATTAGCCCTGTTGATTTTGTTAAAGCCTCTGTTCCCCTCACTAAATTCATGAGCAACGTCCAAGACGTCATTAGCGACCACATCCCAAAAATCCCGATAGAAAGAGATAGGGAAACTGTCAGGACCGGGGGCAGCGTCCATGTTGAGATCCCAAACCGCCCCCTTGAGCTCATCCAGAGAAAAGGGCCGGATAATCGCCGTCGCATCCGAAGGCGCAAGGACGGAAGCCCCACGGCCAGACCACCGCCACGATCGCAAAGGTTGACGGTCAAAAATGCCCTTAAAATATGTTCCCAAAGCCACGCCCAATTCCTTCTCTCCCTGAATGAAAGAACCATTGACCGAGAGGGATGAGATTGCATTAGCACGTTTTCAAGCACTGGCAACCTGATGAAAGAAAGCAGTGTTCGCATCCCCATGTTTGATCCATCTCAGGCGCGAGCGCTGGCGCCACTCGATTGCCCTTTTCCTGTCCTCCGCCGAAACCACCTGCATAGCCGAAGCACGATCGACCAACTCCTCGGGAGATAATTCCCTCTCGTTCTCTAGACGATCCAAGCGCAAAATGATGTCATCAGCCTCCCTACGAGCGATTAAGCGTGCCTGACGAGTATTAATTTTAAAGGACGCCAATAATTTTCTGAGGGACGAAAGTTTATGATCGAACCGTCGGGCATCACTGCCGGCATAAATTGACTGGGACCAATGATTCCGCACAATTTCCCTGAAGTTCGGTTCCAACAACCAGCTCCGTTCATAGCGAAAGTGGCCACGAGGGCGAGAAGATTCACCGGAATCCCAAATAATGGGACTATGGTCGGAGAATGATCGCGACCGAGAGGAAACCGAGCACAGCGGGAAGACCTCCATCATGCTACCATTCGCCAAGAATCTGTCGAGACGAGACCGGGAGGAATTTTTCCTCCAAGTGTAGTTAATGTCATTTGCCACTAGCCCCTCAAGAGCCAACTCCTGAATGAAATCCAAAAATTCACGGGAGCCCGGATCATGACCCCCACGACCACGGGGGCTGTCATTCGAAAGCAAGGTTACATTGAAATCGCCCCCCAAAATCCAAGGAGTTTCCCCAAAAGCCACGGCATCGTCGCGCAAATCCTCCCAAAGTTCCCGTCGAGCGATATGGCATATAGGCGCGTATACGCACGTGAAAGCCAGTGAAGCATTAGAATCCGACCTTGTGAGTATCACAGAAATGGAATGTCGCCCAACACGAGTAGAGGAGAAAGAGAATCTCGACGACCGCCAAGCCAAAATAATCCCGCCCAAAGCGCCGACCGCATCCAACGAACGAAAGGCATCCAAACTCCCAGCACCGAAGGACTTCCATAAAATTTCATCCACCCCCGATAATTTTGTTTCTTGAAGAAGGGCAATGTCACAATCCCATTCCACCAAACTTGAGCCCAAAGCACGCCTACGATCTGGGTCTCCAAGACCACGAACATTCCAAGATAACAATTTCATTAAACACCAAGCACGCCCCCAAAAGCTCGGACAAAAAGCAGACCAACTCCAGACTAATCCCGAGGAAAGCGTCGCCCAATGTGACGAAGTCCTGCTGCCTCCGCCACCGCCTCGCGCAACAACTTGCTTGAAGAAAGAGATGATTCCCCAAGGGTTGGGGGTCGACGACGAGTGTACATATTTCCAAACCTGGAAGGGGAAGCAATCACAGCATTCCAAGCATTCCATGCAAGACAAGTGTGACTTGAAGAAGCAAGCATATCGCCTGATGAAGAATCCAGAGAGCCGCCACCTGTCCGAGAAGCCGGAGTAGAATAAGAGCCCTGGAAGTCGAGGGGAAGAAGCATACCAGCATCCTCAGGCGAAGAGTAATTTGTAGTGTCGCCCTCGGAGGTAACCAAGTTAGCCGTCAGCATGAAAGGCGGAGAGATAGTTTTTTCCAGATGGACCACCGGGGAGAAAGGCACCAAGGTAATGGGTTGTGGGCACAGATAATCGGATGTCCACATAAGGGGCTCGGAAAGCATAACCGGTTCGGGTCCATCCCGCGCCAGTGCCCATAAGTCTAAGTTATCGGATCCGGAAGCAGAGATTAGTGGAAGCGCCGAGCCATGCCCCGAGAAGTCCACGTGTACTGGATTGGCCGACACAATGGATGTTGCAGAAGAATGCGAATCGACCTCGAGAAGATCCCAAGTCATGAAACGACGAACACCCTGTCCCGCACGCGCGACCCGAGGGATTCCAGGCGACATCCCCGAACAGGCGCCACGCACTTGCGACGCTTCGAAAATATCCCTGCAAATGGACACGTGGCGAGAAGAAGGCGAACCGTCAAGGCCCGCTCCGGAGAGCGAACCGCCACCATGGACGACCGACGAGGGCGGGGCAGAGGGCGGCGCCACCGCCGGCTCCGGAAAAGTGAATTCGAGCTTGAAGGTCCATCGCCCCAGACATAGCTTCTCGAACAAAACCTTGCCAGCCAAAGACCTGCTTAACGACGACAAGCACTCAATGAGTAACCGAGTACACTTCCAATCAGAGCCCGGAGCAAGCCCGTCGTCCAGAACAGCCAAAACCTGACCCCAGCCGCCAATAACTTTGGATAGGCAATGCACCGTGCGCGACAAGAATGGGACTCCACGAACTTCAACCACGCAAACTTCGGAACCAATGGACGCGCCATCCGCAACACGCAGTCGCCGCCACTTAACGAGCGTATCATCGGCCAGACGAAGAAGGCTCTCCCGTTGCTCCGGGGATAGCCCACGAACACAACATCGATAATCGTCTAGAAAAAACAAATCCCCGTGAAAGTCGTCACCCAAGAGCTGAAGGGTACCTGTGCGAATCTCCTCCCGACCCACTCCAGGTCGCTGCAGTACACCCACTACAACCAAGCTCTCCGCATGGACCGCCTGCGAGTCCTCCCGCGACGAAGCACCCTGCGCACGCGCTCCCTCCGTCGTCACCCCAGCCGCCAGCATCTGAAGGGAGCACCCTCTTCGCTTGTCAACCCCTGGACCAGGAATGTCATGCATGCGTTCCTCGTTCGCCACCTCGCCGCCTTGCTGTTGCACCACCACATCGTGGAAAACCCCCGACCCACAGCCCACGTCAGAAGAACGTGGGGGTGGGTGAGAGGCGTTCCCCCCCACAGGCCCTTTCGAAGAGGTACCGCCACCGCCATCGCGCACAACTTGAGCAAACGAGCGAGAATCCATGATAGCAGACGAACCATGAACTCGTTGACGCTACTCCGAATGGCCAGGGTGCAGGCGATTCCTGTTACCATCACCAGATCGAGAAGCCCTGCACGAAAACATGTGATGACCTACCTTGCCGCAGAGAAAGCAGCGAGGAGGAACTCGACATGTAGAGGCGACATGACCTCGCCCCTCACAACGAAAGCACCGCTTCCCTGCTTTTGCATGCGTGACCTTCTCCCACGCACCACCCCCGCCTTCTAGCGCACCGTTAGCTGCGCTTCCCCCGTAAGCACCACCGCGAGTAGCCCTGTCTGCGCCATCTTGGTCTCCTTGGTGACGTTGAGCCCCTTGAGCCTTCGGACGCCACGAGCGCTGCTCCCTCCTCATTCTCCTCAACTCGCTCTCTGATCCTATGCCCAAATTCTTCGCCAGCCTTATCTAACATTGTTGCCTCCTCAACTCGCCACGTTGAGTGCTCCTCCAGCCTTATCTAACATTGTTGCCTCCGCCAGCACCTGATGTACAGATTATACTCTTACCGCATGTCATAGTACTAATTTTTTTGATCCTACGACATAATAGATCATGGAATTTGGAGCATCTTATCATCTCTATGGTGAGAAAGAACAATTGACATCCTACAGTACCATTCATCCTAATAGATCTGTAGTTATCATTGATGGAGGCATTCTCCTATTATAAGAAACAAGATTGCAAAAATCGGTAGTCGGTACTTGGGCCGGGACACTGACTAGGGATTAATTGGCAGTCGGGCGAGTAATTGGATTTATTTGGGCTTTAACCGACTTTGAATTTTTTAATTATTTTAAATACATAAATCATTTTTATACATATATTCTTATATATTTACATAGATTTGTACATTTTATACTATTACAATGAATGAAAAGAAGTAATTGACTTTAAATAAAAATTAAGCATATTATAATAAATTTGCTTTAAAAAAAGCAAAAAGTTAAAAATATAGCATCTCCAAGCAAAAATCAATCGATTAATTAGTTTGATCGGAATTAGTCAATACTCGATCGGCTACCTCACCGACTAGACTAGTTGGATCAATCGACCGACTTTTTTTTAACATTGATAGGTGTTGAGAGAAAAACGTAGATAGATAATTCAGAAAACCCTAGGCTCTCTTATATAGGGAGAGACCTTAAGGGTAAATTACACAGTGGTCCATAAACAACAAAGAAATAACGAAGAGGTACATAAAGAGATAATAATAATAATAACAATCTCTACACTCCCCCTCAAGGTGGAGCATAGATGTCTATCATGCTCAGCTTGGATGAACATCTCTGAAAAGGTCCTCTGAGCAATGGCTTGGTGAATACATCTGCAGTATGATCTCCTGAGCTCACATGTGTAGTAGATATCAATCCTCTCTGAATCAAGTCTCTAGTGTAATGGCAGTCAACTTCAATATGCTTGGTTCTTTCATGAAAAGCTGGATTGTTGGCAATGAACAAGGCTGCCTGATTGTCACACTAAAGCTTCATAGGTAGAGGCACAGCTACATGTAGATCTTCTAGTACGGATCGAACCCACATCATTTCCATGCTGGCTTGAGCCATGGCCCTATATTCGGATTCGGCACTGGACCTTGCCACAACAGTTTGTTTCTTGCTTTTCCAAGAAACCAGAGAGCCTCCAACAAAAACTGCGAACCCTGAGGTTGATTTTCGATCCTTAGGGCATCCTGCATATTCGGCGTCTGCACACGCTGAGATAGATAAATCTGTGCCCTTTCTGAATAGCAACCCTGAACCTGGAGAAGACTTCAGATACCTCAGTATCATGTATATACCATCCATGTGGACTTGTCTTGGCTGCTCCATAAATTGACTCACCCTGCTTACTGCAAATGCAATATCTGGACGAGTTATGGTAATGTAAAGGAGTTTTATCTCCTCTTATCTACTTCATCAGTATCATCATCATACAACTTCATGCTAGGGTCCATGGGAATACTTGATGGTTTGCATCCATCCATGCCTGTCTCAATCAGGAAGTCTGTAATGTACTTCCGTTGGGTCATCACCAAGCCTTGTGCATTCCTTGCAAATTCCAACCCCAGAAAATATCTTAGGGTTCCAAGATCCTTTGTAACAAACTGACGGCCTAGAAATGCCTTCGCCCTTTCTATGCCCTGAACATTATCTCTTGTAACAAGAATATCATCCACATAGACCATGATAACAACCGTACCTGCCGATGACTTCTGGACAAACAACGAGTGGCCTGCATTTGACCTCTCGAATCTCTGTTGCTCAATAAGGTTGGAAAGCTTCTGGAACCATGCTCTTGGACTCTGTTTGAGGCCATATATTGTCTTATGAAGTCTACATACCATCTGCTTCTCTCCCTCAGCAGTAAACCCAGGTGGCTGCTGCATGTAGACTTCCTCCTGTAGATCGCCGTACAGGAAGGCATTCTTGACATCCAGTTGAGATATACTCCATTCACGAACCACGGCCACAGATAAGAGAATGCGAAGGGTAGAATGTCTAGCCACTGGAGAGAAAGTGTCCATGTAGTCTACGCCATAGGTCTGTGTAAACCCACGCACGACCAATCATGCTTTGTATCGATCCAAAGTGCCATCTGCATGATATTTAACTGTGAAAACCCACTTACAGCTCACAATAGATGCATCAGTAGGAGCAGGAACCAACGACCATGTGCCACGGGACTGCAAGGCACACATCTCTTCTTCCATAGCTAATCTCCATCAATCACTCTTCAAAGCTTCCTGGTAGGTCCGTGGTATATCTACGGAAGACAAGGCTGAGGCAAATCTCTGAAAGTCACCACTAAGGCGGTGAAACGAAACCTGTGACGCAAATGGATAAGAGGCACACAACCGCTTCTGCTTCCGAAAAGCAATCGGAATATCAAGATCATCATCTGCTGCACTGGATGGTTTAGTGTCTGTCGGTACTGAAGAATCCTGCACATGTACCAAATCTGACCCGTCAGTAGTAATGCCATCTGAACATACCTGAGGCGTGATGGGTGACTGACGTGTAGCCTGAGTAGGACCTGACCGACGCGTATAGAATTTTGGTAGAGGTGAAATGGGAGGTCGTGGAAGAGGTGGAGGAGGAGGTGGTGGTGGTGGTGCTGGCGTGGAGGCAGGAACAAGAAAAGACTCAGGTGAACTCCAAGTAGGTGGTGGAGGAACATAGACATCATCATTGGTAGTGGATGGTACCAGTCTGTCACCTGCAGGAGAAAAATACATAACAGACTCAAAGAAAGTGATATCAGCACTTACGAAGTACTTATTTATAGGATCATAACACCGGTAGCCCTTCTGAGTCCTGGAATAACCAACAAAGACACACTTGACTGCTGTAGGAGAGAGTTTGTCAAGTCCTGGAGACAGAAGATGAACAAATGCCACAATACCAAAGACACGTGGAGTCAGTGAGAATAATTCCTTGTCAGGAAAAATAAGAGAAATAGGTATCTTCTCACCAAGAACAGAGGATGTCATTCGATTTACCAGATAACATGCAGTAAGAACAGCGTCCCCCCAGAAAGAAATAGGAGCACAACTCTGAATCAATATGGTTCGAGTAATATCCAGGAGATGGCGATGCTTTCTTTCCGCCACACCATTCTGCTGAGATGTATATGCACAAGTGGTTTGGTGAATAATGCCCTTTAATGACAGAAATTGAGAAAGTGACCGTGTGCAAAATTCTAGGGCATTATCCGTCCTAACATATTTGACTGAAGAAGAGAAAACATTGTGCACTTCATTAATTAAATTCTTGATCACATCTCCTGCTTCAGATTTATTCTTCAAAAGAAAGACCCATGATACACGAGAGAAATCATCCACTACCACAAGATAAAATATGTGCCCCTGATGATCTTGTACGCGACTCGGACCCCATATATCTATATGTAACAACTCGAATGGGGAGCTACTGCTCCGACTCTGACGACACAGAAAGCTCGACCGATGATGCTTTCCCAATTGACATGCTTCACAGCGAAAGGACGAACTAGGAGAGATCTGGGGCAGAAGATGGCGCATTTTCTGGAGCGGAAGGTGATCAAAACGGAGATGCGAGATGTACGGAGAAACTGGTCCGGCAGAATGAGAGGAGACGCTAGCATAAGAATCCCGAACCAGCCGATATAGATCATTTTGCTCAGAGCCACAGCCAATCACCCTGCCCGTTAGTATATCCTGAAAAATAAGAGAAGACGGGTCAAATATAGAACGACAATGCAAATCCTTCGTAATCTGACTAATAGATAACAGATTCATTGAGAACTCAGGAGCATGTAGGACATTCTGTAGATGCATAGTGGAGGATAGGAAGACCTCCCCCTTTCCAACAAGGGGTGAATTAGTACCATCTGTGATCTGCACTGAGCGACCGTGAGGAATGACCCTGTAGGACTGTAGTCTGTCTCTATCTCGGCAGAGATGATGTGTGGCTCCCGAATCTATAACCCAATCAGAGATATCATGAGACGATGTGAATGCAGTAGATCTATCTGAGGTATTAGCAGCAGCAGATGAACTGGCAGAGGCTGTAGCAGCAACATCTGATGGTCCACCAGACGAATCACCAGATGAATGTGGCATAATATCTCGGAGACGTGCCACAAGTTCGTCAAAACGATTATCTGCAGTAGATGGTAACGGAGATTGAGAATGCTCTGCAACACGTGCCGATGCTGGAAACCCATGCTTAGAATAGCATGTCTCCTCCGAGTGTCCTGTGCGGTGACAATAGGAGCATGTCTGACTGAAGCGACCACCCCTTCCCTGGGTACACGTCCACGTCCACGTCCACGACCAGAAAACGGGCCACCTCTCCCACGCGAGACTGCCATCGCTGATAGGGGTGGAGTAGAAGAGCTGGAGGAAACTGTAATGCGACTGAGTCTCCTATAAACATCCTCCATTGGAGGAATAACTGCATCAGCTAGGATCTGAGACCGGGCGGTGTCATATTCAGGATCAAGAGCCGCAAGTAGAACACCCACCATGGTGGCGTTCCGAAACGTCTTCTGCTGTTCAGGAGTAGCTTTGAGTGGGATAGTACTGTATAACTTCTCAAACATCCCTCTTAGGGATGTGTATAAGGAGTGAAGAGGTCTGCCGCTCTGATTCATTGTGAAAATATCATGCTGAAGCTGTAACATCTTGGTCTCATTTCGCACCTGCGAATATGTAGCGGCGAGAATATCCCACATCGCCTTGGCAGTGGGCTGATGGAGAACATCATTAGCAATCTCCATCATCAATGTACCAGACAACCAGACCTTTGCGTAGGAGTCATCAGCCTCCCATGAGGCATATATCCCTGTCTTCTCTGCGGGCTCATCCTCGGTAAGAATGTGCTTCTTACCATTCGACTTCATTAGGCTCATGAACTGCATAGCCCAGAGCTCATAATTCGACCCGTCCATCTTCACTATTGGCGTAGGACCTTTGAATGCGCCGGTGGAGGGCATATCGACCTTCAATTCTGACATACTGCTGCTGGAGAAGAACTAGGGTTTGTAGACAAGGTATTGAATGTTTACACAAACTGCATCGGATTCGAGTGCGTATGTAGACGTTACGCACTCAAATCCATCTATCTGGTAGAAGAAACGAGGTTAGCTAGGGCACGCCGGAGATGAGGCCGCTTAAGGGGCTAGCGGCGAGACAGGAAGCCACCTATAGACCTGGCGGTTGGAATGGAGGACCGCCCCAGTGGTGGCGGCGCGGCAAGGAGGCCGCCTGGGGAGGGCGGTTTGGATCGGCGGCTAGAGGGGGTCCGCCTGGGGACTGGCGGCGGCGGGCTGGGGGCCGCCTGGGGACTGGTGGCGGCGGGGAGAGGCCCGCTGGCAGAGGGAGGAGGGGGGGGGGCGGGGATCGGCGCCGGGGAGGAGAGGGCGACAGGTGGGGAGAGCCCTAGGGCGGCTCTGATACTATGTTGGGAGAAAAACGTAGATAGATAATTCAGAAAACCCTAGACTCTCTTATATAGGGAGAGACCTTAAGGGAAAATTACACAGTGGTCCATAAACGACAAAGAAATAACGAAGAGGTACATAAAGAGATAATAATAATAATAACAATCTCTACAATAGGAAATGGAGTGATTTAGTTGATGCCTTCCATGCGTCTGCAGAATGTGCTACACGTGCTTCAATTTTCTATGAATTTATTTTCTGTATCTCATCTTCCCCCAGAAGCTTTCTCCAAGAGAAGCGGCGAAAATGCTGGCCCCATAAACTTGCGCGAGACCACAGTTCCACCTGCCTTGGTTGACCAAGGCACCTGTAGAGGCATCCTCAATCCCAAACCATTGGTCCTGATTGTATTGCTCCTCATCCACATACCTGAGTTAGACCACGTTGCCTCCACCACCTTCGAGCCCCCACAGAGCACTCCATCCCCGCAAGATCTGACTCCAAGGGCTCGTTTAGTTACCGGGTTACCCTGAGGTAACATGGCTCATTCCAACCCTCCTAACCATCCAAAAAGCTACTATTCATAGGAGCTTACTCCAACCCAAACCTAGTTACCAAACATGCCCCAAGGGTCTAGTTGATTCTCGAAAATGGGACATGGCACACCTTACCAAAATTATCCGAGGCTCCGAAACTCTGCGAACTCCACTAAGCACATCTCTACGTTTCCGCCAGCTTTGCTCAATCAAGATGATACTCTGGATCCGCACAACCTTCAGCTACTCAGGTCATGTAATCGGATCTTGGGTTTTGAGCCATCATCCAATTGAAGAGGAAAGTCTTAAATGCCCTAAACCACTAAAGAAGAACCTTTGCCCCATAATTTCTTTGAAGAATCGAGAATCCTCCAACGCCGACCTCTCAACCATCTTCGCCGGCGAAGGCTCTGACGACTCCTGCACATCCAACTTTGAAGAAACATCCACGATTGACTACTCTGATGATGAGTCACACTCCTCCAATGATGGCAGCGAAGGTGTGACTGCATGTACAAGAAATTTGAACACAACACGACTTGCCACCAACTCACACAGGAGCTCAGCCGGCATCATCTTTGTTGGGAAAAATAAGAGAGTTGTTTATTCCACACGCCCTAGGCTCTCTTATATAGGAGAGTAGCCTATGGGTAAATTACATCAAGAGTCCAAAAGAAAAGAGAAACTATGAAATGATACAAAATAGAATTACACTCCCCCTCAAGGTGGAGCATAGATGTCAATCATGCTCAGCTTGGACGAGCACTTCTAGAATGGCCCTCTAAGTAACTCCTTGGTAAATATGTCTGCAGTTTGGTCCCCTGAACTAACATGGGATGTAGAAATGAACCCCTTCTGAATCATATCTCGTATAAAGTGACAATCAGCCTCAATGTGCTTGGTTCGTTCTTGAAATGCTGGATTATTTGCAATAAATATAGCAGCTTTATTGTCACATTCCAGAGCCATAGGAAGAGGGACTTATATATATAGATCTGTAAGAACAACTTTCACCCACATCATTTCTGTACTGACCTGGGCCATAGCCCTATATTCAGACTCAACACTGGATCTTGCTACAACCGTTTGCTTCTTGCTTCTCCATGAAACCAGAGATTTTCCGACATACACAGCAAATCCAGTGGTGGACTTCCTATCCTTGGGGCATCCTGCATAATCTACATCTGGACATGCTGAAATAGTAATCTCCTTGTCTTTCTTGAACATCAGACCTGTACCTGGAGATGAATTAAGATACCTGAGTATCATATGCATAGCATCCTTATGTACCTGACGTGGTTGCTCCATGAAATGGCTCACCCGACTAACAACAAAAGAGATATCGGGTCTGGTAATAGTAACATAGAGAATCTTGCCCACCAGTTCTCTGTATCTTCTCCTACCCACCTCATCAGTGTCGTCATCATATAATTTCATACTGGGATCCATGGGTGTAGTGGCAGGTCGACAACTAAGCATTCCTGTTTCACTCAACAGGTCAATGACATATTTCCTCTGGGTCATTACCAGCCCAAGAGGATTTCTGGCGAACTCCAGTCCCAGAAAATATTTAAGAACTCCAAGGTCCTTGGTGACAAATTCACGACCCAACATTTCTTTCGCCCTTTGAATTCCTTGTCCATCATCACCTGTAATCAAGACATCATCTACACACACCATAATTGCAGTAATACCTCTGGATTTCTTCTGTACGAACAGGGAATGATCTGCATTGGACCGTCTGTACCCCTGTTTTTCAAACAGATCTGAGAGCTTCTGGAACCAAGCTCTGGGGCTCTGCTTAAGGCCATAGATGGCCTTATGAAGTCTACACACTTTAGAATACTCCCCCTCAACAGCAAAACCAGGTGGCTGTTGCATGTAGACTTCCTCCTACAAGTCACCATATAGAAATGAATTCTTGACATCCAATTGGAATAGTGGCCAATCACGAGTAACCGCAATAGAGAGAAGGATCCCTAGGGTGGAATGGTGAGCAACTGGCGAGAATGTATCAAGATAATCCACCCCATATGTCTGTGTAAAGCCACGAGCAACCAGACGTGCCTTGTATCTGTCAAAGCTGCCATCTGCATTCTGCTTCACCGTAAAGACCCACTTGCAGCTCACAATAGACACATCGGTAGGTGCAGGAACAAGGCTCCAGGTACCTCTTGACTGAAGAGCCGCCATCTCTTCTTCCATGGCTAAATGCCATCTACTATCCTTCAATGCATCTTGGTAAATCCGTGGAATATCCACCGCCGATAGAGCAATGACGAAGCTCCTGAATTCTCCAGATAAACGATCAAAGGAAACAGTAGAAGCTATAGGATATGACGCACAACTGCGCTTCTGTTTCCGAAGTGCAATAGGTAGATCCAAATCACCTGCATCCTCATCTGACCTCTGTAACACATCCTGCTCAGGTAAATCCTCAGATCCATCAATATTGATTGTATTCTCAGAACATACCTTAGGCGAGATGGATGATGAGCGGTGACCATGAGCAGGAGCAGGCCGACGAGTATAGTGGAATGGCAATGGGGGAACAGGAATGGTAACAGGAGGTGTAGGAGATGGTATGATGGAGGTGGTGATGGTAATGATGGAGGTGGTGATGGTGATGGCATATATATAGCTTCGTCAGTACCAGAGGATACCAACCGTTCACCTGTAGAAGAGTACATAACATACTCGAAAAAGGTAACATCGGCACTAACAAAATATTTCCTGCGCAATGGATCATAACACCTGTACCCCTTTTGTGTTCTGGAGTACCCGACGAAAACACACTTGACAGCCCTAGGAGAGAGCATGTCAATACCTGGAAACAACTGGTGGACAAAGGCCACCGAGCCAAACACACGAGGAGTGAGGGAGAACAATTCTCTTTCTGGAAAAACAAGAGAGAAATGAATCTTCTCACCTAAGACATACGACGACATACGATTAATGAGATAACATGCCGTTAGGCCATCATCACCCCAGAAAGAATGAGGGGCATGACTCTGTATGAGAAGCGACCTGGTGACATTAAGTAAATGACGATGTTTCCTTTCTGCAACTCTATTTTGTTGGGAAGTATAGGCACAAGATGTTTGGTGGATAATCCCTTGAGTTGAAAAATAATTGGAGATAGTATGAGTACACAATTCCAAGGCATTATCACTTCTCACAATCTTTACAGATGCTGAAAAACATTACGAACTTCATTGATGAAATTTATGATAATATTCCCCGCTTCAGATTTATTCTTTAACAAAAAGATCCAAGACACACGAGAGAAATCATCCACAATAACCATATAAAACATGTGTCCCTGATGATCAGGAACACGACTAGAACCCCAGATATCGACATGAACTAACTCAAACTTTGAGCTACTACTCCGACTCTGACGACTAGGAAAGGTAGACCGATGATGCTTTCCCAACTACAAGCCTCACGTTGAATGGACGTGTGAGGTGAAACCTGGGGTAACTCACGACACAATTTCTGAAGCGGAAAATGTCCAAAGCGCAAGTGCCACATGAAGGGGGAGACATACTAACATGTATAGAGGAGGCTCCGGCATAAGGGGTCCGACTGAGACGATATAGGCCGCCCTGCTCATAGCCACACCCAATCACATTGCCCGTAAGGATATCCTGAAAAATGAGAGAAGATGGATAAAACATTGCTCGACAATGTAAATCCTTTGTAAGCTGGCTAATGGATAACAAATTCATAGAAAAATCAAGTGCGTGCAACACATTCTTGAGGCACATAGAGGGTGTCAGACTAATCTCCCCCTGACCAGTAATCGGGGAATGCGTCCTATTGGCAATAACCACAGTACGACCTGGAGGAACCTGTCTGTAGGATGTAAATAGACCTTGATCACCACACAGATGATGTATGGCACCAGAGTCCATAATCCACTCTAAAATATCTGATCCACCACTGCTAGTGAATGCATAAATGCTACCTAAGGTACTGATGGATGCAGAAGCAGCAACATCGGAGTGATTATCAGATGCAGGCACTGATGTAACGGGACCGGATGGAGGAATAATGCCCCTCAGACGGGCTACAAGATCATCAAAGCGCTGATCCAGAGATGAAGCAGATGGGGGCTCAATCTGTTTAATTACTCGTGCAGAAGCAGGAAATCCATGTTTGGAGTAGCACGTGTCTTCGGTTTGCCCAGAACGGTGGCAAAGGTACATGATGGCCGAACACGACCCCCTCTACCCCGAGGTCCACGACCACGGAACTGATGATGACCCCCACGACCTCGATTCGCTGCCATGGCTGAGGCGGTCTGATTTGCAGTGGATGAAGGAACAGTAATTCGCTCAGTCTGTGAAATGCTTCCTCCATCGGAGGAATGGTGTAGTCTGTCAAGATCTGGGAACATGCAGCTTTGAACTCTGGATCTAGAGCCGCCAGAAATACACCAACCATAGTGGCATTCCGGTAGGTCTTCTGTTGCTCAGGAGTAGCTGTGAGAGGCATGAAGCTGTAAAGCTTCTCAAACATTCCTTGTAAAGATGTGTACAATGAGTGTAGAGGCCGTCCATTCTGCTTGATGGTAAAGATGTCATGCTGGAGTTGCAGAATCTTCGTCTCATTCTTTGCCTGTGAATATGTTGCAGCCAGAATATCCCACATTGCTTTTGTAGTGGACTGATGGAGAATATCATTGGCAATCTCAATTGCCAAGGTTCCTGATAGCCAAACCTTGGCATATGCATCATCTGCCTCCCATGAAGTGTTGACCCCAGTCTTCTCAGCAGGCTCTTCTTCGGTAAGAATGTGCTTCTTACCGGTTGACTTCATCATACTCATGAACTGCATTGCCCACAGTTCGTAATTTGACCCATCCATTTTCACAATATGTGCTGGACCTCTGAAGGCGCTTGTAGATGGGATGTCTGCCTTGCTTTCTGACATGATGATAATAGAAGACTAGGGTAGTAGACTGAAGATATGATCGTCTACACGGACATTAACGGGTTTAGTTGCATGTGTAGACTCAAGCAACCAAACCCATTAACTTGGAAACGCGCACGCGGAACGAGGGCTGGAGCCGCACGCGTGCTGACCTAGGGCTGCACGCACACGGAAACTGGGATCGTACGAGACTAGGGCCGCACGGGAACCAGGTGCTTCATGTGCACAGATGCGCGCACAAGAGCGCGTACACGGGCTAGTGACCTAGCGCGAAGAGGCGCACATGCACGACGAGACTGGAACCGAGAGCGGGGCCTAGCGTGGTGCACGAGGCCGAGCAGGGCCGAAGCCGGGGGCGGCGCGAGGCGGGGAGGCGCGCACGCGGAGGGCTTGAAGGTGGAGGTTAGGATTAGGGTTTGGTTCGGGAACTCCGATCTAGGACCGTTGCTCCGATACCATGTTGGGAAAAATAAGAGAGTTGTTTATTCCATACGCCCTAGGCTCTCTTATATAGGAAAGTAGCCTATGGGTAAATTACATCAAGAGTTCAAAAGAAAAGAGAAACTATGAAATGATACAAAATAGAATAACATATATCTCTACAATCTTCATAACTCGGAATGTGATCATAGCTGCGTCAAAGATCCGACCCCGACCTTCTCCCATCGCAGGCAATATCTACGACCTCCCCGTACTTGTAACATGCCTCCCCTAATGCTACCATCATTCTTGATAAAAAAGGAACTTCGAGAAGTCTCAAGATTAATGTCTTATGTTCCTTCTGCTTGCCATCCGTAAACCTCAACCTCCTCCATTGTAGCCACCCTCTTAGATGGTTACTCGAAATAAGGGCTTCCACCTCTTTTGGGGATAGGCCTTGAGCACATATCATCGTCTCCCGAAGCTTCACTACATTGCTCGTGAAAAACAACCCTAAGAACCTCTTAGTTTCTACGATCAACCCTTCCAATATTCCTTCTTTTGCAGATGCCACCCGGATAAGCAATTCTCCTGAATGGAAGCCCCCTTCGTATAGTCTCATTCCAACACTTCTTGGGCCTTCCTCATCCTCTCTTAGCCGGCTCAACATAAAACTCGCATCTCCTCACCGATGCATCATCTGACCTCCTTTGCAAATGGCCAAAACACCTTATGCGATATTCTCGCATCTTATCCTCGATCAGAGCTACACCAACTTTCATTCTGATTGCATCATTCCGAATCCGATCTTTACGCCTGTCCACACATCTACCTTAGCATTTTCATATCTACTACTGTCATTATCTGCACATGTCTATGATTCACAGGCTAACATTCAGATCCATAGAGCATATCATATCTCACAGCCGCTTTGTAAAACTTTCTTTTATTTTCAAAGGAATTTTCTTATCACGGAGAATAGTAGAGGCTCCTCTCCACTTTAGCCAACCTGCATTTATTCTATTAGTTACATCTGCATCAATTTCCCCATCATGTTGCAAAATACATCTCATGTATCTAAAAGATTCTCTCTTCTGAATGCTATCGTCACCAATCTTCACCTCGGTTCCTTCATCATTACATCCATCAAAAGTATATTCCATATATCAGTCTTAGCCCAACTTATATGAAATCCTTTAGTCTCCAATGCATGTCTCCAGACCTCAAGCTTCTCATTTACTCCATCTCTAGTCTCATCAATCAACACAATATCATCGACGAATAACATACACCAAGGTATCTCATCCTGAATGTGACTTGTTAGCTCGTTCATAATTAAAGTAAATAGGAATGGACTCAACGCTGAACCTTGATGCATACCATTGTTGATCTCAAAATAATCAGTCTTCCCAGAGTGTATCCTTACACACGATGAAACCCTATCGTACATATCTTTAATGAGGATAATGTATATGACATGTATTTGTCTCTTCTATAAAGCTCTCCACAATATCTCCCATGGTATAGAATCGTAAGCCTTCTCCAAATCAATAAAAATCATACGGAGATTCTTCCTTAGCTCTATAAATCTCCATTGTTCTCTTCAGCAAGTGGATGTCTTCAATAGTTGAGCGACCTGACATGAATACGAATTGATTTTCTTTCCTTTCAAAAACTTGACTGAACTTTCTTTAAATCACACGCTCCCAAATTTTCATAGTGCGACTCATCAACTTGATACATCTGTAATTTGAACAATTTTGAATGTCTCATTTGTTCTTATAGAGAGGCACCGCGATGCTTCTCCTCCAATCTCCATACATTTTCTTGCTTCGCCAAATAACATCAAATAAATTTGTACGCCATGTCAAACCGCACACTCCAAACTTCTATAGAAATGTCATCAGGTCCAACACCTTCCTAGATCTCATAACCTTTAAAGCCCTCTCTATTTCCTTCTTTTGTATTTGTCTATAGCTTGCACGATTCAAGTAACTTTCACTACTGGCCAGATCTTCCAAAGTATCTCTCTATTTCCTTCCCAATGAAAAGCTTATGGAAGTACTGCTTCCTTCTAGTCTTTATATCCTTATGAGTAACAAGAACATGACCTTCCCCATCCTTAATGCATCTCCCTTGAGAAAGGTCTTTGGTCTTTCTTTTTCTTGCTTTAGCCAACCTGAATATATCCTTCTGGTCCTCCTTAGAGTCGAGATTTTTGTACAAAACTTTATAAGTTTCTGACTTAGCTTCGCTTTCAGCCTTCTTTACTTCCTTCTTCGCGATTTTATAATTTGAGATAGTTTCATCTGTTCTATTCTTAGACATAGATTTAAAGCACCCTCTTTTAATTTTGAGCTTCTCTTGCACCCCTCTACTCCACCACCAAACCTCCTTTTGGCCTACAGCTCCTCCCTTTGGCTCGCCTAGCATCTCTTTGGCTTCCCTTCGGATACAAGATGCTACCGCCTCCCACATCTCGTTTGCACATCTGTTACAATCTCAAGATAAGTCTTCTAAAACCTTCTCCCTGAAACTTGATTGCTTCAATTGAAGATTCCAACATCTAGTTTTAGTGATCTTGGAAACCCTCTTTTTCTTTACAAACCCTTTTATTTTCACATTCATGACTAACAAATGATGTTAGGCAGTCAAACTCTCTCCTGTGATTACTTTGCTGTCTTTGCAACACAACCGATCTATTCTCCTCAACGCAAGGTAATCCGTATATGTTCAAGTCGAACCACTCTTATAAGTAATTAAGTGCTCCTCCCTCTTCGTGAAGAGAGTGTTTGCTATGAAAAGATCATAAGCTGCTACAAAATCTAGAATGAATTTTCCCTGTTTCGTTTCTATGCCCGAAGTCATGTCCTCCATGAACACTAGTATACCTTGAAGCATCCTTTCCCATGTGTCCATTAAGATCTCGACCTAGGAAATCTTCTTTCTTTGCGGGATTCCTTGCATAACCTTATTCAAATCCTCCCAGAAAGCTTGCTTAGAGTGGGCATAAACTGAGATGATATCGAGATTAGATTGGAAATTAATATTTCTTTAATTCTTTATTTAATAATTTTTCCAAATCGACGTCAAGGTTTACAGATTGGATAGACGAGGTGAATTCCTGTGCATGCGTTTCTGTAAAGGATTATTCTGGAAGCAATAGTTAGCTTTATTTTAGAGTGTAACCATAGCCCCGACCCACTACGTCAATGCTGGACCTTGTGCAAATCATTGTTGAGTTTTTGGAGTGGTGGCTTATCAGATGTCTTTATATATTTCTTACATGAACTTATCTCGATAAAAAAGACGTTCAAATGTTTGGGATTTGCTTAAATTGTTTTAATAGAGCTATCACTTTTTCAGTGCCTTGTGAATATCATCAAATCATTGGTGGAGTGGGAGAAATCACAGAGAGAAACTGTAGAACACATTAGCAGCTCTTCAGGAGAGGAGAATTTGCCAATGGTTTCTGGTTTTATTGACGAGTCTAGAGACAGGGAAGGTGGATCTCAGCAGTTTGAGAAGGCCAAAGCTCACAAATCAATTTTTGAAGCTGCCATATCCGAGGTAATGATTTGGGCTGACTGATGCTTGTGTTTATATAGGCCGTAATTTGTTTATACTGCATGCTTTTGCTTGTTATCAGAGGACTTTCTCGGCTATGTCAAATATGGGGTCTTTCTTCTAGGCTTTAAAAATCCACTCTCTTGTGACTATTTTTTTTACCAATATGGCGATGTTGGCGCAGAGTAGCTTTGATAGAAACAAACTAAAAGACGTTCCTAAAAAAACACTAAATGATGTCACCACCGAAATGCAATGATATTGTTTTTCTATTCCACTCTTTGGCTTCTAAAGAACGCACTCAATTAAATGCAGTCACGATTCCTTTCTTACAGTTGCTGTCGATCGCTTGTGACCTATTTGAGACATCACATTTTTTTAAAGGGCCTTCTTACTTCCACCAATCGGCATTTTCTTCAATTGCAATCAATGACAAATAGAAAATCTGCATTAACCATGTTTTAATTGGACCACATATAGTGAGACAAACATGCTGCCAGGTTCTTTTTTCCTCAGCTCTTGTCCATTCCACAGTCACCCACCAGACCCCTTGTCTCCCATATTGTCACAGCCATCATTCCACAATCATCATCTCATGAATTTTCCCTGTCTCCCATTATCGCCTGTAGAGATGTGCTAATCTTGTTTCACACCACTGTCTTCTACTTAAAAGATGACTGTTAAAAGCTGTGATCTAAATACTAGATATGACCTGTTATAAAAGTGTATCCCTATTGAGCACTACTTTCTCTTATCACAAGATTGACAACCAACATCTGGGAGCAATATCCTGTGTATCAATAACTTATGTACCCAAAATGCACTCCATGCCATCTTCTTGGAAATAGTTCTCGACCCTGTCAATAGAGGGAAAACCTCACAGCAGTGAGTCCCATTAATCCCATGATAGTGGAAGAAATTCTGTGCATCTCCCTCCTACATAATTCTTGTAAAGCTTAAGGTGCCAGCACAATGCGAAAGGACTTGCATAATCTGAAAGTTACGAAGTCATAGAGATTTTTGCTGTGAGAAAGCTAGAAGTGGTGGGAAGTGTGCAGTTGGGGTGGTGTAATCATGCTTTGGAAATGCCAAAACGCTAATTATGGCATGAAGTTGTTTTTCCCGGTGACAAGATTGGGGTGGGAGAATTTTCTGGAGATACCTTTCTGTGTATGATTTTCTTTTCAAAGGAAAAAACCCAAATAGGAAGATGAGTCGATTACAGAAATCTACATTCTTTTGCACAATCCTTTATATAATTTACATTGCTGGATACTCATTACTGTTTTGGTAGTCTAAAGTTGAGTCAGTGTCTGGCATATTACCTTTACAAAATCTTAGAAAAGGGCTTCATTGGGAATCCACGGCTTTCATTTTTATAATCAAATGATCCTTCAAAATATTCTTTCAAAAGAGGATCCTTGAAAACATTTTTTGTACTAAATGGCAATTTTATTGTTTGAACATATACATAGGGTAAAAAGGGCCACATTAAGATCTAACCTAATATATGGATTGAATACTTGATTGATAAATTGTACAAATCAATATGTTCCCAAAAAGTTTGTACATTCTCGAAACAGCTAAATCACAAATCTGTTAATGCCTATATCTACTGCCTGGGAAATGATTTGTCTGTTTGTGTGTTTGATGACTTTAGTGCAATCACTTGTTCTCCTTATCTGAAATCCCTTGGGTTAACTGATTGTAACACATGGCAATATAAGCTTCAAAAAGACAGAATAATTTACATTTTGATTTTTTACTACTATTTGTTTGTCTTCTTGGAGATTGTCTCACTGCTTGGCCGTGTTAATTTTCAGTTCAACCGCAAACCTGGAAAGGGTATTGAGCTTTTAATCTCAAACAAACTGGTTGATAATACCGCTGCTTCAATAGCACAGTTTTTGAAAAGTACTCCAAATCTAGATAAGGTAACTTTTTGATGTTCATTTTTTGAAACAAAAAGAATTTCTAATTTTTCTAACGTTACAGGCAACTATTGGCGAATACTTAGGGCAACATGAGGAGTTTCCAGTTTCTATCATGCATGCTTATGTTGATTCAATGAAGTTCTCAGGACTAAAATTTGACGCTGCTATCCGTGAATTTCTTTGTGGATTTCGACTGCCTGGAGAAGCACAAAAAATTGATCGGATCATGGAGAAATTTGCTGAACGGTACGACTACAAAAATCGAATAACCAAATAAGTTTGTCTGAATGCACTAGAGTTTTGGTAACTATACACCTTAGACAGACATTGATTTGGGGCTCTTCAATCATTGCATAAAATAATCATTTGCAAAAAAATGAAGTTTCTGATTGTTCCTAAATGCATAAAATAACTTAAAGTTTTTATCCTTTCATATTGGAGATTGTAGGAACTTAAAAACATAAATTTACAAGTACTAAATGAGCCCTTAGTCTAACGAGATGAAGAATACTAAATTCGTTATATTTAAGGCTTTAAAACGGTTTAAATGAATAATAAATAAAATTTATTTAATGGTCTAATATATAAAGAAGATGAATAAGAACCATCTAAACCATGTGGTGTTAGTGTTTATTTCAGAGTGGTCATAATCAACTAATAAGATAAAGATGAAATCCTAGTATTTTCTTATTGTTAGAGCATGTAATAGGTGAGTAATTAGATCTCTCTAGGATCCAGTTACACTCCTCTCTTGTCTAGTCCCGCATCATCTATTTTTTTTTGATGGGAAGGAGGGTGAGTCCCTGTGTGGGGGATCAACGCGCAAAAGCCAGAAATTGTAGAGCGAATTACAATGATTACATTTCTAAGGGGGGATGTCAGCCTGCAGCCTAAGATATTGCTCCCACATCGTCTATAAGTGGGACTATGGTCTCTTTGTAGGGCTATGTAAGAAGCCCCACGCCTCCTGTATTTGCTGAGGAGTTCAAAATACAAATCAACCCTTTGAGGCGGTTCTCTAGTATTTTTATCCCGCTCCTTATGGAGTGGGTTCCACATAGAAACCTGGCGTTCCTTATTGTTTTATATTGTTTCTCTGATTACATTTCTGTATTTCTCATTTTCAACATGGTATCAGAACAGTTTGATTATAGGGTTTATCAAGAACATTACTTAGGAATTTCCTTCCTATTACATACATCTTCTATGATATGTCAAACCAGTCAGCTTCATCTCTCAAGCGTTGAGCTTAAAACTGTCCCTGAAGGGCCTGAACATGAATGACGGTTGTAACACCAAAGCAATGACAATATTAATGGTTCATTACTCATTCTTTCCTCTCTATTTCCTTTGGGACAAACGTAGCAGAGCCATTGCAGTCTACAACATACTCAGACTTGTGGGTTCCTCTTCCTGAACAGAAAGCTGACACATTCTCCTATTTGAGCATCTTAGGCCATACAACAAACTTGAATTCGGATAAGTTTTGCCGCAAGATATCCTAGAGAAATGTCTGTACAATGTCGATCAATGAATCAATAAAGGAAAAATGGGAATGACCAATATCAACACTATGTTGTAAAATGGGGCTGCGACAATTGTTGCCTGCTGGAAAGCAGAGCATAATGTGCTTATAGTCTAACCACCTCCAACACCACGATACTCTAGATGTTTCTTCCTCGATATAGAGTTCGCGTTTAAAAGGGATACATTTGCCTAAAAAATTCATACCCGGCCCTGGAAATGTCGAGGCGGTTGGGAGAAGTTAAACAGTAGTGGTGGGGGCTAAAGCAATGGATTGGAGTGCAGACTGCCGAGCTTGGTGATCGGAGGGTCACCGTTAACCGTGGGGGCGACGGGGATGCCCGCTTGGGCGATGGGGAGGGGCTCGAGGATGTTGGGATGGAGGAGTTGGCGAGGGAGGGGTCGTGGGGCATTCCATAGTAGAAGACTCGACCTTCGAGGGCCAGTAGTGAGGAGGCTGCATGGTGCTTTTGTTGCGGTGTTGGAGATCATCTATCCAAGACTAGCTAGGCTGCTGATCAGTTGTGCTTACGACGCGATCGTTTGGGCCACCATCAGAAGGAGTTCATGGTGAGGGGGTCTTGGTTGAAGAGGAAGGCCCTGTTGGTGCCATGGTTTGAAAAGGCTAGCCTCGAGGCGGTCGAGGCGTACGCCTCGAGGCGAGGCGGTCCCTTTTAGCCTCGAGGCTTACGCCTCAGACCAGTCCTGTGAGGCGTGCGCCTCGAGTGGTCGAGGCGTAGCCTCGAGTGGTCGAGGAGGCGTTTTTGCTTTTTTTGAAGTATTTTTTATTATTTTAATGGTTTACTTAGTAGTTTGAGAAGCTTATAAATATCTATTTATTTAGGATAATGATTATATAAGATGAATGCCTAAATATGATGTTTATTTCATGCCCATAACTTCATATCTACAATCAATGTATCCAACTATTTTGGCAAACTCTTACTATTTCACTCTTAATGAATGGATTCATAAATATTAACAATACTTGTAACTTAACAAGATTTGCAATATATCTAGCAAAACAAAATGGATAAGGTTCACAGTTTCTCATGTTGCCTTATATTATATATTAGACACAACATAAATCTCTTCGACATCTATTTAATCGAACTTTTAATTACAATAATATTTCAAAGATTTGCTCGAAATGGATATGATTCATGGTTTCTCGTGCGATCATATATTATATGTTAGACACATAACATAAATTTCTTCGATGTATATTTAATCATACTTTTAATTACAACAATATTTCATAGACATATATGTATTGTTTAATTCTTTCACAATATCTATAGTCAATGAATTCCTTTGATTGGATGAAAATGTGTAGAAATGTATATGATGCTGTTCTATCTTCTATTTTGGGGTTCTTATCTTTATTATTTCATTATATCTTGTAGTGTAAATTATTATATATTGGGAAGAGAACATATAATTACATAGATATATATATAATTGTAGTTTTATACATAATTTTCTATATAAACTGAGGCTTACGCCTCGACCGCCTCGAGGCTACGCCTCGCCTCGATTCCAAGGAGTCCGCCTCATTCCGCCTTTCGTTTTTTCAAACCTTGGTTAGGAGGCATCAATGAAGCAGCCTCTGGATGGGCTCGTGGTAGGGGAAGTGGTTGAAGAGGAGTTGAAATGATTCTGAGAGAAGCTGGTCATGGCGAGGGAGTGCGGGGCTTTTATCTATGCGATATGGCTACCTGGAGGGCTGCTTTGTGTGAGGGGGATGTCGTCGGCTTGGGCAAAGGAGGTCGTTGTTGGAGCTTTGGAGGGGGCCTTGCCACCAGAGTCGAGGGGCCAAATTCGTAGTAGAGACTGAGGTTTTTGGATGGAGGTTCGGGGAACATCGATCCTTTGTGGAGAATGAAGGTAGAGGGTGTTCATTTGAGATGTCAAAAGATGGAGGTGCTACGAGAGGTGTTGGAACCTATATGAGAGGCGGTAAAGCTATGTTGTTCTGTTATGCGACTAGGCGAGGGATCAGAGAGGGTAGTTTTAATGCAGGGACCATGCCTCTATCCTTGATGCACGCGTGGTTGTGGATTAAGTGGAGGCGTGTGCCGCTTTGCCGATGATGTTTGAAAACGTGGTGGCGTGGCGCTACGAAGATGGCTCTAGTGGTCATCGGGGAAGCTCAAGGGGCGGAGACTGTGACGGGAAGTCAGGAGGTTGCGAGATTGGTGAGGCGAACGACGGGTATAGTGGAGTGGCAATGGGGGAACAAGAACTGTAACAGGAGGTGCAAGTGATGTAGGTAGTGGTGGAGGTGTGGTGGTGGTGGCATGTATATGGCTTCATCAGTGTCTGAGGATACCAACTGATCACCTGTAGGAGAGAAGTACATAACAGACTCAAAAAATGTGACATCAGCACTAACAAGGTATTTCCTGCGCAACGGATCATAACACTTGTACCCTTTCTGTGTCATGGAGTACCTGACGAAAACACACTTGACAGCCCTAGGAGAGACCTTGTCAATACTTGGAGACAACTGATGGACAAAGGCAACCGAGCCAAATACACGTGGGATAAGTGAGAACAATTCTTTTTCAGGAAAAACCAAGAAGAAAGGAATCTTCTCACCTAAGACAGACGACGGCATGCGATTAATGAGATAACATGCTGTTAGGACAATATCGCCCCAGATTGAATGAGGAGCATGACTCTGTATGAGAAGTGTCCTGGTGACATCAAGGAAATGACAATGTTTCCTTTCTGCAACTCCATTTTGATGGGAAGTATAGGCACATGATGTTTGGTGGATAATTCCTAGTGTTGAAAAATAATTTGAGAGTATGAGTACAAAATTCCAAGGCATTATCACTTCTCACAATTTTTACAGATGCATAAAAGACATTACGAACTTCATTTATGAAATTTATGATAATATTCCCAGATTCAGATTTATTCTTTAATAAAAGACCTATGATACACGAGAAAAATCATCCACAATGACAATATAAAACCAGTGTCCCTGATGATCAGGAACACGACTAGGACCCCAGATATCAATGGGAAACAACTCAAACTTGGAGCTACTGCTCCGACTCTGACGACTGGGAAAGGTAGACCGATGATGCTTTCCCAACTGATAAGCCTGACATTGGATGGACGTGTGAGGCGAAACCTGAAGTAAAACACGACACAATTTCTGAAGTGGTAGATGGCCAAAGCGCAAGTTCCACATGAATGGAGAGACATGTCCATCATGAAGAGAGGAGATTCCGGTATATGGAGTCCGACTGAGGCGATATAGTCCACCCTACTCATAGCCACGCCCAATCACGTTACCCGTAAGGATGTCCTGAAAAATGAGAGAAGATGTATCAAAAATTGCTCGACAATGTAAATCCTTTGTAAGTTGGCTAATGGATAACAAATTCATAGAAAAATCAGGTGCGTGCAACATATTCTTGAGGTGCATAGAAGGTGTCAGGCTAATCTCCCCCTGACTAGTAATCGGGGAGTGCGTACCATTAGCAATAACTACAGTGCGGCCTGGAGGAACCTGTCGGTAGGCTGTAAGTAGACCTCGGTCACCACATAGATGATGTGTGGCGCCAGAGTCCATAATCCACTCTAAAGTATCAGATCCACTACTGCTAGTGAATGCATAAGTACTACCTGAGGTACTGGTGGATGCAGAAGCAGCAACGTCAGAATGACTCTCAGAGGCAGACGTTGATGCAACAAGATCGGATGGAGGAATAATACCCCTCAGACGAGCTACAAGATCATCAAATCGCTGATCCAAAAAGGAAGCAGATGGAGGTTCAATCTGTTCAGCTACTCGTGCAAAAGCAGGAAATCCATGTGTAGAATAGCATGTGTCCTCAGTATGTCCAGAACGATGGCAGAAAGTGCATGGTTGTCGAACACGACTCCCTCTGCCTCGAGGTCCGTGACCACGAAACTGATGATGACCCCCACGGCCTCGAGATGCTGGCATAGCTGAGGCGGTCTGATTGGCAGTAGATGAAGGAGCAGTAATACGACTCAGCATGTGAAAGGCTTCCTCCATCGGAGGAATAGTGTAATCTGCCAAGATCTGGGAACGTGCTTCCTCGTACTCTGGATCAAGGGCTGCCAGGAATACACCAACCATAGTGGCATTCCTGTAGGTCTTCTGCTGCTCAGGAGTGACTGTGAGAGGCATGAAGCTGTAGAGCTTCTCAAACATTCCATGTAAAGACGTGTATAATGAGTGTAGAGGCCGTCCATTCTGCTTGATTGTAAAGATGTCTTGCTGGAGTTGCAGAATCTTCGTCTCATTCTTTGCATGTGAATAGGTAGCAGCCAGAATATCCCACATTGTTTTTAAAGTGGGCTGATGGAGAATATCATTTGCAATCTCAATTGTTAACGTTCCTGATAGCCAAACCTTGGCGTATGCATCATCCGTTTCCCATGAGGCGTTGACTCCAGTCTTCTCAGCAGGCTCTTCCTCAGTAAGAATGTGCTTCTTACCGGTCGACTTCATCATACTCATGAACTGCTTTGCCCACTATTCATAATTTGACCCGTCCATCTTCACAACAGGTGCAGGACCTCTAAAGGCGTATGTAGATGGAATATCTGCCTTGCTTTCTGACATGATGATAATAGAAGACTAGGGTTGTAGACTGACAATATGGTTGTCTACACTTACATTCACGGGTTAGGTTGCATGTGTAGACTAAAGCAACCAAACTCATTAACGTGGAGATGCAGGCGAAAGTCTCCTAGATGACGAAGATACCCTAGGGTTGGCCGGGCTCTAGGGCGTGGAGGTGGCCTAAGAAGGCTAAAGGGAGAGAGAGGCGACACATTTGGGCGTACAAGGCACACAGGGCCGAGGGGCACGAGGCCGAGTCGCACGGGGCTGAGGGCTGAGGGGCGGCGCACGGGGGCCGAAGGGGCGGCGCACGGGGGCCGAAGGTGCGGTGCATGGGGGCCGAAGGGGTGGCGCACGGGGGCCGAAGGTGCGGTGCATGGGGGCCGAGGGGGCGACACACAAAGGGGCTTGGAGGTGGCGGCTAGGGTTAGGGTTTGGTTCGAGAACTCCGGTCTAGGACCGTCGCTCTGATACCATGTTGGGAAAAATAAGAGAGATGTTTATTCCATACACCCTAGGCTCTCTTATATAGGGGAGTAGCCTATGGGTAAGTTACATCAAAAGTCCATAAGAATATAGAAAATATGAAACAATACAAATAACATAAATTATATCCAGTTACATAGTGTCTGCCTTTATTTTTCTTAGAGTTGTAAGCATATCCTCCCTTTATTAATAAAATTTGGTAATATCTCATGCTGGACTTCCTCTTTCTAAATTGGCGAAGCCTTCTCCCACTTTAAGTAGGGTCGGCTGCATGGATTCTTGCTCAAATCCATGTTTAAAGATCCGACTATTTTTTATGCTGGTTGCCGGCTACCTAATGCAACCCCCGCACGGGTTGATTTGTACCTTGATCTTTTGGGTGGTAGACACACTGCACTACCACCAGACCATTACATTCATCCTTCTGCATCGCAAAAAAAACTGAGGCCGTGAAACTATGTTGTAATATAAATAAATAGAATTGCTGCAACAAGTAAAGGAAATATCGTATCTTTGGGATCATATGAGGGCAACTCTACTTCGGCAGTCTGGAAGTGATCTTAGCACAATATTTCTATGAAGAATGACTTTACATGGGCCCTTACATAATCTTTTATACCAAGCTCAATCCTAAAAGCTAGGAGAGAATAAAATACACATTGAACTCACTATCCTATGACATCATAGTTGTTTAACGTACTCAACTATTGTCAGTGTACCAGATCCAAAATTTACTGGAAGTTTCTTTCAATTCTTTAAATATTTATGGTGATCAATTAACTGAGTAAGTTGTTCTCTCTTTTTTTTGAAATAAGCAAGTTATTAGGGTGTTCATGTCATAAATAATAGCATGTTATTTAAGCATACCAGATAAAGTCCCTTTTCTGACAATTTCATCAGGGACACAAATTGGTAAAAAAGATGTCCTTTTCTCTGTTCTCTCTCATCACACCATAGATTTTATAAATCAAATTGTAGAATTATCATGAAAAAATAGTTCTTTTCTAGAAGGAGCAGAAACGTGATCATTATGTTTTATTGGCAGTTATTGTGCAGATAACCCCGGACTCTTCAAGACTGCTGATGCTGCATATGTTCTTGCATATGCAGTTATCATGTTAAATACAGATGCACATAATCCAATGGTTTGGCCGAAAATGTCCAAGTCTGATTTTGTACGTATGACTACCACGAGTGACGGGGAGGAATGTGCTCCACAGGAGCTTTTAGAAGAGCTTTATGATCATATAGTGAAGGAAGAGATAAAAATGAAGAACGATGTTAATACTGGCGATGGCAAGCTGAAGCATGAAATAGATGACAGAGGTCGACTAGTAAGCATTCTCAATTTAGGTCTTCCTGGGAGGAAATCTGCTGCTGATATGAAGGCTAAGAGCGAGCAGATAGTAAAGCAAACACAAACTCTTTTTAGAAAGCAAGGGGCAAAAAGAGGGATCTTCTATGCAGCCAAGCAGGCTGAGCTTGTACGGCCTATGCTTGAAGCTGTAGGCTGGCCTTTGCTTGCTGCATTTTCTGTTATAATGGAGGAAGAAGATACGAAGGCAAGGGTTTTCCTTTGTATGGAAGGGTTCAAAGCTGGTATACATCTCACACGAATTTTGGGTATGGATACAATGCGTTATGCTTTTTTGACATCTCTTGTGCGGTAAGAGTTCCTTATCATGCCTAGTCCATATTTTTCTGTAAATAACTTTGTGAGTAATGATAGGAGAGATCTATTGGTTATTACTTGAATTGCAGGTTTACCTTTTTGCATGCACCAAAGGTGATGCGAAGTAAAAATGTGGAAGCTTTGAGGATGCTTTTATCACTTTGTGATACAGAGACAGATGCTCTGCAAGATACTTGGAATGCTGTGTTGGAATGTGTTTCTAGGTTAGAGCTTATCACCACAACTCCTGCAATTTCTGTTACTGTTATGCATGGTTCAAATCAAATTTCAAAGGACTCGGTGGTTCAATCTCTAAGAGAATTAGCAGGGAAGCCAGCAGAACAAGTTTTTGTTAACAGTGTCAAACTTCCTAGTGATTCTGTAGTAGAATTCTTTACGGCATTATGTGGCGTTTCCGCTGAGGAACTGAAACAATCCCCTCCTCGTGTATTTAGCTTGCAGAAACTTGTGGAAATCAGCTATTACAACATGGCTCGTATACGCCTGGTACATGTTCCCTCATTACTTTAGGCATTTCAATATTTACATATTTTCATCATTTTTAAGGCCTGCCTTTGATAATTGTGGTGTCTTGGTGTCAATGTGGTACGGCTCCTAGCACTGTTGTGACATTAACTGTTGTATTTGTTTTGAAGAGTAGCCAAGCGGTATAAGTTTCTTGCTGATCGTATTGCTGAATACTCTTCCTTTATCTGGTTTTATGTGTTTTCTTCCTATGCTGGGGTTATCACTAAGTGGCCCAATCCGTTTATGTGTGATCTGCACTGACCTGTTCAAGCATGTAACCATGTTGTTGGGTAACTAGTTCTATTGGTTGGGTAAGGGGTACCCGTGGGAATCTGATTTCTTTGAGAATCAACTTAAGATATTGAAGAAAAATTGTCGTGTACGAGGGATCTGTGCGCACATGAAACTTCAAGGCTGAATTTCATATATCAGTTAATTATTTGTCATTTTAAATGGAAAAAGCAACTAATAAGTAATTTATTGGCAAGCTTTAGAGATGGAAATATAGTGTAGAGGTCTATGAGCTAGATTTGTTCCCAGTTTGGCCAGGATCACAAGCCAACTTTATTAAGGTTTCCCTTTGAACCGTCAGACAAGTTAGATTATTATAAATGTCTCTTTCTGTATCATGTACATTCAATAGGTCAGATGACATCAGTGTTGTTCCTGTTTGACTTTGTGTGGTGGTTGGATTCCCACCACTGTCAATTTTTTGGAATGTAACTGTATGAGGCTTTGGTTTTCACTATTGACATTATTTTTATCTGACATAAAGAAGATGCCATGATGATGAGAGAAGAGGGCAGTTGTTAGGAGAGAGGACATGAGGGAGAGGATGGTCTGATGAGTGAAGGTGCTGGGGGACTTTTCCCAGCGAAGTGGAGAGGGGAGAGAGGAGAGAAAGGCTACCATTCTGAGGGAGGGCGAGTGCGGAGGATGCCGACAGTTGGCAAGCATTTGAAAGCATAGGGGTTTGGGACTGCAATGTTTTCGATGCGGGGTTCACGACCACCATGCTGATTCGTTGCTTCAAGTTTAGACGGTGGCGTCACCGGCGAGATTCTTGATCAGAGAGATGTGGTCGGCTTGATCTTTCAGCATCGAGGACTTGGCAACACTCATCTATTCAGGGGATTATCGCCTTCGGCGAGGATGTGATTGTTACTATATGTTCTTTTGTGGATGCGAGCAGGGGTGTTTCCTTCAATCCACAAGAACATGTTGGGCTCCTTTATCAGCTCGTCGTCGGAAGAGGTTGCTGATACCTTTGTTGTCGAAGCTGATGTCCTACGGATGTTGGACCTCTTTTTCTGGTGATGTTATTTTTTTGGAAGGAACCGGCATCGACTTGTGGGGTCTTTCGAGGCGAGAGGTCCATGCATTGTTGTCTGATGATTGCGCGTTGCAGAAGTTCTGGTGGAGATGGCCTTGTTTTACGTATGGGGAGTCGGTCATAACGAAGAAGGTGCTTTGTATGCGTGAGGTTTCATTCTTCTCGAGGAATTTGAGCTTGTTGAAAGATGCTTTATAGGAGACATGGGATGTTGAGATGCTCTTTGATGGCTCAAGGACAAGAAACGATGTGGCCACCGTGACTATGGTGGTCAGCGCAAGGTAGATGTTAACTGTGCTAATTTTGAAGGTTGGAGAGACAATCTTGAAGCTTGTGGTAGCTGAGATTTAGCCACCGCCCACACTGGTGTTGGTGGAGACGATGGTGCAACATATTGTTGAATTGGAGGAGACCACTCCGTTGCCATGCAACATTGTTGTGCCTTTGGTGGTAGTTGCAGTAGAGGTGGATTTGTCGTTGTTGACTGCGAGCTTTATTGTTGGACTGAATGTGGTAACTGATGATTTGATTTGAGATGGCCCTAATCGCCTGGTTTCACGAGAGCTGAGTGGAGCTAGGGCTTAAACTAATACTAGGGTCTGTGGTGGATGAAAAATGCAATCTCTTTTAAACAAAGCTCTTATTTCTAGTGTCCACTTCAGATCCTCGTTTTGGTCGATTAACATAAAGCTCAGTGGTAGGTTAGGTCCAAACCGAATTATTAAATGTTTATTGGTCTAGAGCCATGGGGACTTGATCAAGTTGTTATAAGCGATGGGCCTCCTAAGCTTGCTACTTGGACAATATGTGGATGCCTCGACTCTCTCAGTGTGTATGGACTTTGCTATAGAAGCTGGCACAACTACTGTGGTTCCTCCTCGTGAAGCTTTTGAAGAAGTTGAACGGCAATGACTAATGATGGAAGGACCTCCAATGCTCAGATGTAATGGAGTCTTTGCAGGTGTCCTCCATGAACTTGGGGGGGGGGTGGGGGGCAACTAGAAGCTACGACACTATAAACCAATGAAGAAGAAATTGGTTGTGCCTTCTATAGAGGTCTCAATTAGGGGTACCCATGGGTTATAGTGTTTGTTTTGGAGGTTGAAAAGGAAACCGTTAAAGGAAATGTGGATAGGGCAGCGGGTGCCATTTCATCTATAGGGTGCAAAACAGTTTTCTTGTGAAGGTAGTTATGCGGAATGTGAGGAGTTAGGGAGATCGATATAAATGAAGATACATTGGCTCCTAGTTGATTGGTTGTTATGGAGATTTTATCTTGTTACAAGCGAGATTGCAATATTCGATAGTTGGTACTCGGTCGACTGTATCGCTAACTAAGAATTAATCAACTGTTGAGCGATAAAACAGATTTAGTCGGACTTTAGTCAGTTTTGTATTTTTTTTTTATAAATCATATTTATACATATATTCATATATCTTTATATAAATGTGTACATTTTCTGTTCTATAATAATGAAATAAAAGAAATAATTGAATTTCAATCGAACACCAAGTATTTTAGATTAAGTTTGCTTTACAAAAAAGCAAAAAAAAAGCATAGTCCAGTTGCAAAAAACAACCGACTAGTCACCCTAGTTGATGGAATAGTCAGGCTGACTAGTTGATTGGTTGATTAGTGATCGAACTCTGAGTGGACACAAATTTTCTGTTATCTTTGTTGATGATTATAGTCGATCCTCTTGGATCTATGTGATAAAGGAATGTACGGAGATCAATAAAATTGTCAAGTTTATTTCAGTACATCAAAGCATTATTCTCTACTTATGTTCTAGTTTTTCGTACTGATAATGCTCTGGAAAATGTTCACCAAACTTCCTGTCCGTATACCTCCTAGCAAAATAGGGTAGCGGAAATGAAACTTAGGCATCTTCTTGATATTGCTCGGTCCCTTCTCACTTAGATGAGGGTTCCGTAGACCTATTGAGATGATGTCATTCTTACTGTCGTTCATCTTATCAATAGGGTCTCATCTTTGCTCCTAAAGGGGGTCACTCCTTTCGCGTTACTCTAGCCCAATGAGTCACCCTTCCCGTTACCTCTGAGAATTTTTTGGTGTATTGATTTTGTCCACGATTTTCATGCAATTGATAAGTTGTCACCTAGGGTAGTCAAGTGTTTTTTTTGCTATTTACATACTCAGAATGGATACAGGTGCTATGACCTTGTTGGGTATCGATGCTATATTTCTGCGGATGTTACCTTCTTTAAACATACTAGCTTCTTTACCCAGTTTCTCACGAATATCCCCTGGCTCTACTTCTTCCATGATTGTTTATAAGCGCAAGCATACATCTATACATGCTCATGTGTCTTTGCATTTTATTCTTCTGTAGGATGATATCCATCTTCAAGTGCTCCCATCACTACTGCCCCAGATGTGCCTCAGGAGCTTTTATTAGCTCTCTGCAAGACAAAAAGGCAATGTACTTTCCACCATGTATTGCATTTCATTTTTAGTAACATGCATATGCTCTCATGACCACTACTGTTCCCAGAGATCATTACAATACTTTACAGGATTATGGCTAGCGACAAGCAATGAATGAGGAAATGGATGCTCTTACATCGAGGGAAACGTAGGACCTTGTATTATGTCCCATGGGGATTCGACCTATGGATTGCAGATGGGCCATCACGACCAAACATTCGCTTGATGGGTCCATTGACAGATTGAAAGCACGGTTAGTTGCTAAAGGATTTACACACACTTATGGGGTTGACTATTTGAGACTTTCTCCATAGTAACGAGGATGGGTTCTATTCACCCTGTCCTTTCTATGGCTACCAATAAGGGATGACCTATCTTTCAGCTCGATGTGAACATGGAAGGAAATATTGCGATATATTGGTGATATATTGTCGATATATCGATATCGAGATGAGACCATTATCGGTATCGATATGGCGATATATCCTTCTTTTCAGGCATTTCCTTCACAAAAGTACATCGATATAGGTGTTATTTCGACGATATTTCCCCGATATATCGTCGAAATATCGTATTGACACGATATCAAAATGATATAGATATCGATATGGCCTTCCATGGATGTGAAATACGCTTTCCTCTATGGAGATCTTGGGAAGGAAGTTTACATGATGCGACCTTCAGGTTATGGAGTCGAGGGTGAGTGTGTGTTGACTTCGCAAGGCTATCTATGGCCTAAAGCCGAGGTCGCGTGCATGGTTTGATAGATTTTCTACTGAGATCAGAACTCTTGGCTTCCAGAGGACAACATCTCATTACTCTATTTTTGTCAGACGATGGTCCGCTAGTACTGTCATAGTTGCAGTTTACGTCAAGGTTGCAAAAGTTGGTAGTTGATACTCGATCGGTCAGGTTACTGACTAAGGATTAATCGACAGTCGACGATTAATCGGATTTAGTGGGCTTTAATCGTTATTGATTTTTTAAATATATAAATTATTTTTATACATATATTATTACGTATTTACATAGATTTATATATATTTTTACTATCATAATGAAGCAAGAATTAATTGAATTTAAATTAAACACTAAGCATATTAGAATAAGTTTGCTTTTAAAAAAGTAAAAAAATGTGGTATCTCCAAGCAAAAATTGGTGACTAATGGACCTAGTTGGAATTAGTCAGTACTCGGTCGGCCACCCCACTGACTAGACTAGTCGGACCTACTAGTTGGGCTAGTCGGTTGACTTTTACAACATTGGTTTATGTTGTTGATATGGTTGTTACATGTGATGACAAAGAAGGCATTACAAAGACCAAGGCCTTCCTTCAGAAGGTCTTTATCATGAAGGACCTTGGCTAACTCCGCTACTTCCTTGGCATAGAAGTGATACACACTACAGAGGGACTTCATCTCTCACAAAGGAAGTATTTCTTTGACATTCTAACCGAGGTTGGACTACTTGGATGCAAGTCATATGACATCCCTGTAGACCCAAGGAAGCACTCTACTTCGGTTGATCCTGCATTTGAAGACACTACACGATACAAAAGACTAGTTGGCAAACTGCTTTACCTTACTATCACTAGACCGGATATATCTTATGTTGCGAGCAGAACCAACTTACATATGGAGAGACCACTTTACAATCATTGACAAGATGTTATTCTGATCCTTCACAACTTGTCGGAATCCCTAAGGCAAGGCCTCTTCTATGGGGTCAACGACTATGCCGATATCTCTGCTTATGTTGATGTAGACTATGCTAGTTCACATGCTACGATGATTGGCATAAACCTTGTAGCTTGATGGAGTAAGAAGCAGACTTTAGTCTCCAGATTGAGTGCAGAGGCATAATATATGCTAATGGCTCAGGCCACCTGTGAGATTATGTAGTTAGTCTCTTTTCTACAAGAATTTGGTATTGTTGTTACTAATCCGGTTTCTTTGTACCATGACAACAAGTCCGATACATACATTGCCACTCATCATGTTTTCCATGAAAGGACCAAGCACATTGAGATTGACTGTCACTTTGTTCGTGATGTTGTACAAGGAGGGAAGGTCACTACTCCACATATCTTCACCGATTTTCATCTTTCAGACGTTTTCATGAAGGCGCTATCAAAGAAACACCTCCCGTGGATAATCCCCTATTTGCACATGATCGATAGGTATTCTTCAACTTGGGGAGGAGTGTCACAGTTAGCTTTGTTGCTATAGTTAGCTTATTTTATTCTATTGACTTGTAACCTTCATGGTCCTTTTATGTAATTTCCCTTTTTTGAGTGCTCTAGGGTTTTGGCTCTGTAAGAACCCTAGACCTCATGAATAAAGTATCTTATTCCATTCTCTTCTTTCTTCTCCGCAAGATCTATTCTAAGATTTTGCAGCAGGACTGCAGGGTTCCTTTTGCTCATCTTTAGGCAATCCGGCTTTGGCAGAAATGATATTATCTTTCACGATAATGTTTCCGTCCTGAGAAATTACTAGAGCATTAGAAGTCCATGTTTTTGGCTTGGACACTTTTATAGTAACATTATTGTCTTTTTAAATTTTTTTGAAGAAAAGATCGGGTGGCCTCCCAAGGTGGGAGCCACCTCATCAGAAAAGTATAAAAGTTATTAAAACCAAAAAAAAATACACTTATTATCTTTTTAATATAGCATCGTGGTTTGTCCCGGCTCAGGATTACACTCTTTCTTTTAAAAAATGCATCATGCACATGCATGCATATATACCGGTATAGTCATGAATATATGTCAATATGCCAAATTGCTGAGCTCCAATTCAAGCTAGGGGGCATGGGCATCTGCGCCTGAGAGCTGGCATGTTCTCAACTGTTGAACCTGATCCTTCCCTCTCCTTCTCCCCTGACCTGACTTAGCTACGTAGTAGCCTTCGCTCCTGACCTCAGTCGTCGACTTTGCACCTTGACTCTCATATTTCGGAAAACCCCGTTAAAATCGGTTATTTAAAAAGCTGATGTTCTTAAAGAAGCTTCTCGATGCGAAGTCAAAGGTATAGAAGAATAAATGAGTACCAGAAAGTCCCGGAAGAACTCGAAAATGAATATTAGAAGGACTACCCTGGGAACGACTCTACTAGAGGGACTTACCTGATGACTGAGTCAATAGGCGACCATCTATTTCTTTTGTCCGGGATGACCAAGGCTTAGGGGGAAAAATCATAGGAAGATCCCTCTTCAGAGGCAAAAGGCCCACGTCAAAATGGACTGAAATGTCATCATTTTCCGGCTTTCATTCCTGTTGAATTCAAGTACGTAGGAAGCGAGTGAAATATAGGTAGTTCTTGATTTCTTCATTCTACCCTTAGATTCTGGAATTTAGTAGGACTAATACAAAGCTAATAGTCCCTCTTTCTCAGACTATGAGAAAGCAAGTCCGACTACCAGTGCTAACATCTTTTTTCTTGAGAAAGAATCGAATATGTACCCCACTCTACGAGGGCAGGCATGCGTCCAGGGCCGAGGGATGCGACTTGGATAGTCGACGATCTTTCGCTTCGCGACTTGCAGGATAGCCAGTCATCTTTCGCTTCGCACCTATTGAATTCCAGAGTCCGTGTATGATGTGAATCGGCCTTTCGCTCCGGACAGCCAAGTGACTTTACGGAGCGGCGCACCTCTTCTAACTATTGCCCATTTCTTCTGGAATCATTTTTTGAGGAGGGTCAATTCTACATATTTCTGCCAAATTCTTCTATTATTAAGTACAACCGGTACAATTTCGATGTGTCTTGTTTTTTCGAAAAAGAGAGGTTTGATGCAATTCATTGTTTTAATTCTACTTTCTACTTGTGGTATGCTATTTATGATCTCGGCTCATGATTTAATTGCCATGTATTTAGCTATTGAGCTTCAAACGGGTGACTAATTTTATAGCTATATGAATGATATACTGAGTGATAATGCACATGATTTAGCTTATGGAGAATGTTAAAATTTAGAATAAATCGTAAACACTCTTATCAAATTTTGCCGGCTTAAAATTTGAGTATTATTTTTAGTGCCATGTGTGACAGACAGTTTGATAATTTGTTAGTAAATCATAATTGCTCTCAAAATATAAATTCTTTTGATGTCAGGTATGGGCTAGAATATGGTCTGTCTTGGCTTATCATTTTATTACTGCTGGGAGCCACCCAGAGGAAAAGATTGCCATGTATGCAATTGACTCTCTAAGACAACTTGGCATGAAGTACTTGGAGCGGGCTGAGCTAAACAATTTTACTTTCCAGAATGATATTCTGAAGCCATTTGTCATTCTTATGCGAAATAGTCGTAGCGAATCTATCCGTGGACTGATAGTTGACTGCATTGTTCAGGTAATCTAAGTTCTTGTTAAGAACTCTTTTCGTCTTTTGACAAGTTCCTGTTAATATTTCCTGTTAATATTGTTGTGAGACTAACTAGAGCTAGTGAAACTCAGATGATAAAATCAAAAGCTGGAAGCATTAAGTCTGGTTGGAAGAGTGTATTTATGATCTTCACTGCAGCTGCTGATGATGATTTAGAATCAATAATTGAAAGTGCATTCGAAAATGTGGAAGAAGGTAGAAATCCCATTTATGTCATGGTTGCCACAATCTAGATTTTATGCCTAGTTTAGAACATCTTCCCCTTTCTTTTACATTAGACGTGGTTTCTAATTGGATTCTGTTGTTTGTTCTTGGCAGTTGTCTTGGAGCACTTCGATCAGGTCATTGGTGACTGCTTTATGGATTGTGTCAACTGTCTTATCCGCTTTGCCAACAACAAAAGTTCTGCAAGAATAAGTTTGAAAGCCATTGCACTTCTGCGTATCTGTGAGGATCGTCTAGCAGAGGTCAGGATGGTCTTTTAATATTTTTGTAAATCTCCGACTCAAATAATTAGGCAGTAAACAGTTTTCAAAGGTTTGCAATTACTGGATATGCATTTATTCTGTAATTTTTATTTTTTTTTGAAATTATGTATATCCCTTGTTTTATGTCTTTAAAAGTGGTTTTATGTTTTGAAATTGTACTGGATGCATGTTAAAGTGCCAAAAATTACGCAAACAGCAATTTTGTGCTTGTTTGAGTAGCCTCGTTACCTTTTATGCTGGCTAGTTTGAATCTAGATGCTGGGTGAATACTTCTACACGAACGATCACACTTGTTACGTGGGATCAGGAATACAAGCTTATTAATGTTCCAATGGAGAATTGTATGCTGCACCATCTTGCCTTGAGAGCACGAGGAATCTTTCTACTAAAGATGTTGGGTTAGAATTATTCCCTTAGATTTTTTATTCGTAGAAGTTGAAAGACTGAAATCCAGTGAAGAGGCATAGATGGACATGGATGAGAGAGAGATGGATTCGTCATATATTCCGAAGTTTTCAACATCATTCAATCATATTTAGAAGCATAAATTGGTGGAGGAGAACCTGGAGAGACTTGGTGGTTTCTATCTTTAGTTATTACTCACTGATAATGTCTTACTACATGATAGGTGGCATGTGTATGGGCTGTAGAGATATATTTTATGTTTATGTATCTTTTTATCTATTTTCTTTTCCCTCTGTCTACTCTATGCAATTTTCCCATAGGTCTCTCCCTATATATAAGAGAGCCTAGGGATCAATGAATAAATAAGTCTTTCTCTTTTCCCAACATGGCATCAGAGTGGCAGTCCTAGGCTGGAGCTCTCATACTTAACCCTAACCCTAACCCCACCGCGTCGTCCTCTCTCTCTCTCTCTCCACACCACCGTTCTAGGGGCCAATTCTACCGAGCGGCCCCTCCAGCCGGTCTCGACCGCCCTTTCTGTCGGTCTGACTCGCTCCTCCAGCAGGGCTGCCGCCACCGTGCCCTAGCAGGACCGCCATCTCCAGCCTGTCCTGCCTCCGTGCCCTAGCGATGCCCTAGCGGAGCTGCTCTGCCTCTCCAACCGGTCTCGCATGCCATAGCAGGGACGCCTCCCTCTAGCAGGGTCACCGGCGTCATGCTCCAGCCGGTCTTCCCCCCTCCCGGCACCGCCTCTCGCTAGGCGTTGTCGCACCCCTCCTTAAGGGGTCTCTACCCCACCTTTGATGGAATTGGTTTCTTGAGTGTACACATGTAACCAATTCCCTTTATGTCAGTGTAGACAAAAGTTCGTCTTGTCTACAACACAAGTCTTTTCTAGTTGACATGCCAGAAAGCAAGGTAGATATCCCCACCATCGGTGCCTTCAGAGGTCCCACGTCGATAGTAAAGATGGATGTGTCAAACTGAGTTGTGGGTAATGCAGTTCATGAGCCTAATGAAGTCGATGGGTAAGAAGCATATTCTTATTGAGGAAGAGCCGACGGAGAAGACATGGTTGTATGCCTCATGGGAAGCTGATGATGCGTCAGGTCTGGATGTCTGGTAACTTGATACCAGACATTGTGAATGATGTCTTGCACCAGCCTACTGCCAAAGCTATGTGGGACATTCTTGCAGCCACGTATTCACAAGCCAAGAATGAGATAAAAATCCTATAGCTTCAGCATGACATCTTCACTATAAAGCAGAATGGTTGACTCCTACATGCTCACCACACTGCCTTGCGGGGAATGTTTGAGAAGCTCTATAGCTTCATGCCCCTCACAGCTACTCCAGAGCAGCTAAAGATGTACTGGAACGCCATGATGGTTGGTATCTTTTTGATCTCTCTCGATTCACAGTATGAGGCAACTTCTTCTCAGATTCTGGCAGATGCTACCATTCCTCCCATAGAGGAAGCCTTCCGTAGATTGAGCTGGATTAATATATCCACTCCTGCTCCAATGCCACATTCATCTGCCATGGCCGCCTCACGTGGAAGAAGCGGTACTTCTCAGTTCCATGGATGGGGACCTCGTGGTAGAGGTGGACGCGGACGTGGATCACCTCGTACCTACTGTCATCGTTTTGGTCATACAGAAGATACATGCTACTTTAAACATGGTTACCCAGCATCCTGGTAGTGCTCATACCTCTACTTCTCATCATTGTTCAGATGTCTCGGAATGGATTATAGATTATGGTGTAACACATCATTTGTGTGTAGACAGAAATCAGCTCATAGCCTACATGCATGTTTCTCCAGGAAAGACAGTAGTCATAACAGATGGGACTCATTCTCCCATCACAAGACAGGGGGAGATCATGTTGACGCCATCTATGAAGCTGCAGAATGTGCTGCATGCCCCTAATTTCTCGATGAATCTACTGTCAATTAATCAGATTACTAAGGATTTACATTGTCGAGCTATATTTGATCCATCATCTCTTGTGTTTCAAGACATTCTTACGGGCAGAATGATTAACAATGGCCGTGAGCAGGGAGCTTTATCGACTGGTCCAAACACCATATGCTGGAGCATCCTCTCATTCTACTGGACTTGCCTCTCCTTACCTATGGCATCTACGCTTCGGTCATCTTCCACTTCAAAAATTGCTCAAGTCCTTCCTCAGATCTTACCCCGATCGTCGTTTAATTGTGAAGCATGTCAGTTAAGGAAGCACCATCGGTCTGTCTTCCCTTGTAGTCAGAGTCGGAGCAGCAGCTCCCCTTTTGAGTTTTTCCATGTAGACATTTGGGGCCCTAGTCGTGTTCCCGATCATCAGGGACACATGTTTTATTTAGTTGCTGTGAATGATTTCAGTCATCTGTCATGGGTTTTATTGCTGAAGAATAAATCAGAAGCGGGTAATGCTATTATGAATTTTATTAAAGAAGTGCAGAATGTTTTTTCCACCTCTGTTAAATTTGTACAAACTGATAATGCTCTTGAATTTTGTACTCATGTACTCTCATAATTCTTTTCATCCCATAGCATTCTTCATCAAACATCTTGCACTTACACATCTCAACAACAGAACGAGGTTATAGAAAGAAAGCACCGCCATTTTCTTGATGTCACTCGTACCCTACTTGTTCAGAGTCGTGCACCACATTCATTCTGGGATGACGCGGTTCTCACAACATGTTACCTCATTAATCGTATGCCCTCATCGATACTAGGGGACAAGATTCATTTCTCTCTTGTGTTTCTTGACAATGAGTTGTTCTCTCTTACCCCTCGTGTTTTTGGGTATGTTGCGTTCGCCCATCGATTGTCTCCAGGGATTGACAAGCTCTCTCTTAGGACTGTCAAATGTGTTTTATCGGGTATTCCAAGACTCAAGGGATATCGTTGCTATGATCCGTTACGCAGGAGGTATTATGTTAATGCAAATGTCACATTTTTTGAGTTTGTCATGTACTTTTCTCCTACAGGTGACAGGTTGACACCTTCAGATTCAGATGATGGAGTACACCACCACCTCCACCATCACCTCCACAAGCCCTACCTCCTCCAACTGTTCTGGTTCCACCTCTACCCCTTCACCACAGTCGATGGCCTACCTCTGCTCATGATCATGGCAATCATCCAGTACGTCCCAGGTTTGTTCTGATAACACTACTTCTAATGATGGATATGACGGTATTTCTGAGCAGGGGTTACTTCAGGAGGAGGTCAAGCAGGTGGCATAGATGATGCAGAACTTGATTTGCCTATTGCTCTTAGGAGCATAAGCGTTCATGTGCTTCCTATCCGATGGATTCTCATGTCACGTTTAAGCATCTGACAGGAGACTTCAGGAGGTTTGCAGTTGCTTTGTCTGCTGTGGACATACCACGGACGTACCGGGAGGCATTGTCGGATAGTAGATAACATATGGCTATGGAGAAAGAGATGACGACCCTTCAATCGAGAGGTACTTGGAGCCTTGTCCCAACTCCCACCAGGGCGTCTATAGTGAGCTGCAAATGGGTTTTACAGTGAAGCAGAATGCAAATGGAAGCATTGATAGGTACAAGGACCGACTGGTTGCACTTGAGTTTACTCAGACGTACTGGGTAGATTATCTTGACACATTCTCTTCAGTTGCTTGTCATTCTACCTTACATATTCTTTTATCTGTTGTTGTGATTCAAGATTGGCCCCTGTTTCAGCTGGATGTCAAAAATGCCTTTTTGTATGATGATCTTTAGGAGGAAGTCTACATGCAACAACCGCCAGGGTTTGCTGCTGGTGGGGAGTGTTTACAGGTGTTTAGACTTCATAAGGCAATCTATGACCTGAAGCAGAGCCCTAGAGCTTGGTTCCAGAAGCTCTCGGATTTGTTTGAGAAGCAAGGGTTCATACGATCGAATGCAGACCATTCTCTTTTCGTATAGAGAACCTCTAGAGGTATGACTACAATTATGGTGTATGTTGATGATATACTTATTACAGGAGATGATATGCATGGAATAAAGAGAGTGAAAGAATTTCCGGGTCGTGAATTTGTCACCAAGGATCTAGGAGCTCTTTGATACTTTCTGGGATTGGAGTTCGCTAAAAATCAACAAGGGCTTGTGATGACTCAGAGAAAATGTCACTGACTTGCTAAGTGACACATGTATGCTTGGATGTCGACCCGCTACTACTCCCATGGATCCAAGCATGAAACTATATAATGATGATACTGATGAGGTTGACATGAGAAGATACAGGGAATTGATGGGAAAGCTTCTTTATGTTTCCATCACCAGACCCGATATTTCATTTGTAGTCAGTCGGGTGAGCCAGTTCATGGAACAACCTCGTCAGGTACATATGGATGCTATACATATGATACTAAGTTATCTTAAATCATCTCAGGTGCGGCTTCTATTTAAAAAGTGAGGCACTATTACTATCTCAGCATGTGCAGATGCAGACTATGTAGGGTACCCCAAGGATAGGAAGTCCACACTATGATTTGCTATATTTGTTGGAGATTCACTTGTCTCATGGAAAATAAGAAGCAAACTGTTGTTGCTAGATCTAGTGTTGAATCTGAGTATAGAGCTATGGCACAACAATGTGGGTTAGAGCAATCCTGACAGATCTATATATAGATACTCCTCTTCCCATGTCGCTAAATTGCGACAATCATGCTGCCTAATTCATTGCTAATAATCATGCATTCCACGAGAGGACAAAGCATATTGAGGTTGATTGCCACTATATACGCGACATGATCCAGAAGGGCTTCATTTCTACATCCCATGTCAGCTCAGGGGGGACCAGACGACAGACGTCTTCACCAAAGCCTTACTTAGAGGTTCCTTCCAAAAGTGTTCATCCAAGGTGAGTATGATAGATATCTATGCTCCATCGTGAGGTGGGGTGTAGACATATATTTTATGTTTATGTATCATGTTATCTATTTTCTTTTCCCTCTATCTACTCTATGTAATTTGCCCATAGGTCTCTCCCTATATATAAGAGAGCCTAGGGATCAATGAATAAATAAGTCTTTCTCTTTTCCCAACATGGGCCACATGCTTTTTTAATGTAGTATGAGTTGGTGAGTTATGGAGGTAAACATGCAAAGGGGCATTAACAAGTTTGAAGTAGGTAGGCTTTCAGAATGAAGTTTTAAGTAGGTTGGAGCTTAAGGTTAGATGGTTTCCTGTTTGCTTTTACATATAGATATGGAGTGGCATTGAAGCTTGGTGTTATGGTGGCCTCTGAAAGGGTAATTGGATCTTGTCAAGATCCATCTATTATGTCTGATGTTTGGTTATGAGCTTTTTCGGTCACCATTTAAGAGAAAGGTAAGTTGGGTAGAGCCTATATATGGCCATATCTTTTCTCGGATGAATCTTTATCTGTAATGGGGGCATTAGAGGATGAAGCTGGTGTGATAGCTGTAGTTCACGGTGTATCGTTGGATACAAGTAGTGGAATATAAGGAAGAGGAAATATGGCAAAGAAGATCCCGACTTTTACACTAGGAGCAACACCGACTTCTTCTGGCAGCTTGATGCTTGGTGGCATCTTGAGAGGGGTAACACTCTTCGTCGGAAGATGGTGGCTTTCTGAGAGGGCGATGTTCTTTATTGGAGGATGTTGGCATCGACGGTCACAACTAAGAATGATGTTTGATTGCTCCTTCGAGTGAGATGTCGCGTCAACAGATTGTGGCGTCAGTAGGTGCATGTGGCCTTTCGTGTGGAGGTATGATTGTTGCTAACAATCGGCATGGCTTCTGATCATTATGGCATACTTTACAGACATCCTCGCTACCTAGATGATTCTCTCAGCAATCTCTATTGTCTTTTTATTGGGTGAGGTGGTGGTTCCTTTCCTAGACATCTTCAAGCGTCCCTCTCCGATCTTCGTGAGATGGTAGAGGCTAGAGCTCATTTCTTAATGGATTTAGCTGGTGAAATTGCTGAAGATGGTCATCACGGTGGTCCCAAGCTCGTGTAAAGGAGGATGGTTGCGTTAGGTAGCCAACAACTAGCATAAAACAATCAGATCATTCGACATGTATTTAAGCAAACATTTAGATTTCGGTAGGGCATTCCCTACTAGCAACGTGTTGCATCGCTGGAATGCCATGAGAAGTTGTCAATGTCTGCTACATCATTTCTTGGATGTAATTCAAATTTTGCAAGGGTTCTCTCATGAGTAATGCATGCAAGTAAATAAGCTAGCTTTGTTGCATCACCGCCCACATGCAATCCAAAATTTGCAAGGGTTCTCGCATGATGTACACATGCGAGTAAAAGGTGGTCTGAAAGAGGTCGTAAAAGAAGTTGCATATAGGTAGTTGGAATATTGTAACTTTGACAAATTGACGAAGATGGTAGATATGGGGGAAAGAATGAAGGTTCGAGTATTATGTCTCCAAGAGACAAAATGGGTTGGTGAGAAAGTATGAGAAATTGAGAAGACATGCTTTAAATTATGGTATTCAGGTAAGAGGAGGGTAAATCGTGTTATAGTGGTTGTTCATAAGGATTTGAAGGATAGTATGGTTGAGGTCAAAGATTTGGAGATCGAATTATTTTGTTAAAATTGGTAGTTGAAGAAATTATGAATATTATCTCAGTTTGCGCACCGCAAATTAGTTTAGACGAAAGGATTACACAAGATTTTTCGGAGGATTTGGATAAGATATGAAAGAAATCCCACAAAGAGATGATTTACATGGGTAGAGATTTCAATAGACATATGAGAAAGGATCAGTGTTCAGAAAATCAACCACATGGATGGTATGTGCGGCTGCATATGCCCATGCGACCTGAAGACCTCACTGATTTCTTGAACTGGCCCATTATGCGCTCCTCTGTATATGTGTTCCGCATATGTGCCTAGATTATACGTCTGATTTCTTACTGCTACTTTCATGCGATGCTTCATCTCTTATGTAGATCAGCATCTTGTTGGTGCTTCTCTTGGGTTCCTAATTAATGTTGGGTGATCTCGATTGCCTCTTGTGCTTGGTAATCACATAGCTTATATCATTAATGTTTTTTTTGTATCCAAAGTAGTACTTCATTTTTAATCCTGTAACTTCTTGAATATATGCGTTGAAAGATAAATGATAAACAAATGTTGACACTATAGTTACCGATTATGTATTAAAACTTAAAGTGCAAGCCTAGATTGAAATTATTTTTGTTCGATATGCATTTAGTCTCATATCCGATATTATAATCAAGGGATTTTTACCTGGCAGACCCTATAAACATTGTCAATCACCTCCACGACCTTTGAAACAACCTAATTCCTCCCTCGACCCCGTAAACTTGCCAACTCTTACCCCATGAACCCTCCGGGTAATAAGTTTTAAGCCCGAGGAGGTTCTTGGGGTAATTTACAGGGTCGATGGGGTAATTACGTTGTGCAAAAGGTCGTAGAGGTATTTTAAAACGTTTATAAGGTTTGCTGGGTAAAAATCCCTATAATCAATAGTTGTTGGATATATACTTCGTGAATATATGCATTAAATTAAATAATTGGTTTTTTATGTAGTTCAATAGTTCCGGGATATGTATTTCTTTTTTTATATCAAAAAAGGAGGAAGCACACTAAGATGTCCGCCCCAAATATATTAAGAGGTATTAGAAAGACTTACAAAAGCCATGACTCGAGGAGAGTCTTAGCATGAGAAATTACATTAAAAAAATGATGGAAGCTTCTCCCACTTTAGCATGAGGAATTACATTATCAAGATAAAAACATTGAGACGTAAAGATTACACCATTTCTAGCTAGCCACAAAGCTCATATAATTGTTAATATAAGAAGAATCTCATCTTTGGGACGATGTTTTGCTGCATGTAAAGAATTCCACAACACATTTATACTGTGAAGATTCAGCCCGTCTAAGCGAATCTCCAGGCAAACAAGGGAAGACTTCCCACAAAGAAAGAAAATATGCTCTATGGTTTCTGTCTACAAATTACACAAGGGGCATGTGCTGAAAATGCTCGCAAAGATCCTTGAACAATGACCCTTCATCAAAATCAGCTTCCGTTTTAACAACCACATAAAATTGTTAATTCTGCTTGGTAGTGTGAGTCTCATGATAAGATTGCAATCACAGATCAGAATGTCTGCAACTAGAGGTGGAGATCTGTTCACCGCTTTGTATGCACGCTTCACTGAAAACATGTCGTCTTTCCACACCTAATGATCTTTTTCTACGGACGGGACGTCCACATGACTCAAAGACTCCAGAAGATGAAGGAACTCTTCTAATCGTTGGTCTGGAAAATCTGACAAAAACAAAGGCGGCCGATAACCATCGGTCCAGCATTCCGCCGTTCATGCCTCATGATCCACATCCAACGCAAAGAGGCATGGAAACGGGTGGAAAGAGGGCCATTACTCATCTAGTTGTATGTCCAGAAAGCAAAAAATTCACCGCTACCAAAAACTGGGTGAAAATGCTCCAGAAACCATGGCATCATCGACCGTATTCCTTTCCAAAAGGCTGAGCAATAGAAGGTCGGATGCTGGGATATACTGTCTTGGGCCCGGATGTCATCGATTGGGTGGATGAGTCTGCAGTACAAGTCCTCACTTCTGCCACAAATCTTGCTTATCCACTTGAGAATCAAAGACTCATTCATGGTCTCTAGACGAGAAATCCCAACTCCACCCGTCATCTTTGGGAAGTAATAGTTTCCCAGCCTGCTAAATGGATTCCCGGCCCCTCATGGCCCGACTTGCCTCATTAGACTATCTGCATGTTCATCTCCAACCTGTAATGAATACCATAAGGTAGAAGGTGTGTAGACATGAAGAACACATGACTTGCCAAGAGTATGAACTTAACCAACACTAGCCGACCTTCTCGTGATAAGATGGCTGCCCTCTAACTTGACAGCTTCCTCTGTCTTTTCAATAATAGGTAGCCAATCCATTATTCTAAGTCTGCCACTGGTCAGAGGTAGACCTAAGCAGATCGACGTAGACCTACATTCCGTGCTCAACTCCTCACTATAGCTACACGCTTCAGTAACTGATACACCGGACGAAATAATCATAGATTTTCTACGATGAGGATTAGCCCATAGTGTTCTCCAAAGATCTCAAGAGTTGCAACCATCCCTCTAGATTCCTCTCTACCCCCTTCAATGATGATGGTGTCATATGCATATTGTAGCAGAGAAACATGGGTGTCTCCAATAGAATATCCTGCAGTGAGTCGATGTTGCAACACATGGTCAACTATACAAGAAAGGATATTAGTTCCAATAACAAAGAGCATAAGACAAAGGATCATCATTGTTTCATGCCCCCCGTTGTGTCTGAAAGAAACCCCCCTCAAGATGGTAGTCGACTAACACTGAATAGGATGTCGTAGTGACGCAACGCTTCATCCAAGAGATCCATGTATTTGGGAATCCTTGCTTCGCCAGTGCTACCCAAAGAAAATGCCAATTTATGCTATCATAAGCTTTTGATAAATATGCTTTTCACATGATGCTCCTTATGTGTCGTCTCTTCCAATTTGCAATGCCGACAGGAGAGGCGAGATAATGTGATACATAACCCTGTTTAGTTTATTTGCTAGTATTTTCGCTATCAATAAGTAAGTTGCATTGGAAAGTGCAATCGGGTGGGAGTCCTCCACTCTCTTGGACGCCTTCTCCTTTGGGAGGAGAAAAATGAGGGCCTTATTTAGCCTCTCAAAACCTGCATTGCATCTAGCAAACTCTTCTACAACATCCACCACCTTCCTTTCTATCAAGGACCAGAATTCCCTAAAGAAGTAAACAACAAACCCATCTGGACCTGGTGCACCATCTGGATATGTATTTCTTGTACTTCAATAGTTTCAATATGTATATCAATAGTAAATGGATATGTATTTAAGTAAAGAAATAGCTTTTGCTTAAGAAATGTGATTTTCTAATAGCATTTAAAAGTAAGAAAAAAAGACTAAAGATCTTTCTCAAGTGGGATGCATTACGAATACTGGACATGTGCTTGTTACTTATAAGGATATAGAGACTAGATGGAAGCAGTATTTCCATAAACTTTTCATTTGATAAGGCAATAAAGAGATCACTTAGGGAGATTTAGCTAGTAGGAAAAGTTGCTTGAATCATGCAAGCTATAGACGAACACAAAGAAAGGAAGTAGAGGCTTTGAAGGTTATGAATTCGGTGCAAGGTATAGGACTTGCTGACATTTATATAGAAATATAGAGAGTTCTAGGTGAACGTAGCTTGACTTGGCTCAGAAATTTATTCAATATTATTTGACGAAGCAAGAAAATGCATGAAGAATGGGGAAACCATCATGGTACTTCTTTACAAGAATAAATGAGACATTCAAAATTGTTCGAGTTACGGAGGTATCAAAGTGATGAGCCATACTATGAAAATATGGGAACATGTGATCAAAAGAAGGTTGATGTAAGTTTTCAAAGTAACAGAAATCATTTTGGATTAATGCTAGGTCACTCGACTATTGAAGCTATTCATATGTTGATGAGAACAATGGAGATGTATAAAACTAAAGGAAGAACTTCCGTATAATTTTTGCTTATTTTTGAGAAGTATCATGGGAGATTTTGTGGAGAGTTTCGGATATAAGAAAAGTACAAGTCCTGCACATTAATCTTTGTAGAGATATGTTTATGTTTCTGTATTATTTTCTCATTTTATTTTATTTTCGTCTATCTTATGTAATTTACCCATGGGTCTCTCCTCTATATAAGAGAGCCCTAGGGTTCATGGAATAAACAATTCTCATTATTTTCCCAACATGGTAGCAGAGTGGTGGTCTTAGACCAGAGCTCTCATACCTTAACTCTAACCCTAGCTGCCACCTTTAAGCCCCTCTCTCTCCACAACAGTCATCGCCGACTACCTTCTCTTGGCATCGCCACCGCTGCTGCCGAACCCCCCTTCTTTTTTCAGGTGCCGTAGCCGCACCTCTGTGTGTTGCAGCCCACGTCGTTGCCGGCACCTCTCCCTCGCTGCTGTGTATGGTCTTTGCAGCCACTGTGCGTGGTCCACGACCATCACATGCGATATTCGCAAGCATCCTCTATGGATTCCACCTTCGTTCATTCCTTGTTTTGATTGCATCCTGAGTCTATGCATTCAACCAAATCCACACATATGTCTGTGTAGACGTACTTATTTTGGTCTACAAAAGCTAGTTTTCTTCATCCGATAGTATGTCAGAGAATAAAGTTGATATCCCTGCCACATGCGCTTTCAGAAGTCGAGTACCAATTGTCAATATGAACGAGACGAATTACGAGTTATGGATCATGCAGTTCATAAGCCTCATGAAGTCTACATGTAAGAAACATTCTTACCGGGAAGAGCCGGTTGAGAACACTGGGGGTCAATGCCTCATGAGAGGCAGATGATGCTTATGCAAAGGTCTGGTTGTCTAGTACATTGACGATAGAGATCACCAATGACATGTTACATCAACCCACCGCCAATGCAATGTGAGATATTCTCGCAGCTACTTATCCCTAACAAGACAAAGATTCTACAGGTACAACATGACATATTTGGTATCAAGCAGAATGAATGGACCCTTCATTCTCTATGCACGTCCCTGCATTGAATGTTTGAGAAGCTCCACAGTTTTATGCCTCTCTCGTCTACTACTCCTGAGCAGTAGAAGACATACAAGAATGCTACCATGATTGGTGTATTTTTCATAGCGAATCCAGAGTATGAGGCAGCCCATTCGCAGATACTGGCAAATGCTACTATTCCTCCCATGGAGAAAGCTTTCTGCAGACTTAGCAGGAAGACTGTCTCATCACATGCTTCTAGCCAGACATCTTCAGCTATGGCAGCCTCTCGTGGTAGAGGATGTTCACAGTTTCGTGACCATGAACCTCGTGGTAGAGGAGGTCGTATTCGTCATCCGTGCACTTATTGTTACCGTCCAGGGCATACAGAGGATAACTTGCTACTCCAAGTATGATTTTCCTGCATCGGCACATGTAGCAGAGCTAGCAAGCCTCCCTGCTACTCCTTCGGATCAAAAGTTTGATGACTTAATAGCTTGATTGAGGGACATTATGCCTCCTACTAGTACCATAGCTTCCTCACCTGCTCCGGGAGACCACTCAGGTGTTAATGCGCCTGCTACTGCCAGGACCTCAGGTAGCACTTATGCTCTTACTAGTTGTCATGAATCTGATGTTACATAATGGATTATGAACTCCGGGGCGACACATCACATATGTGGAGACGGAGATCAGTTTGTAGCTTACATACAAGTTCCTCATGGCAGAGCTGTTGTCATAGCTGATGTTACCCATTCCCCGATCGTAGGACATGAGATCAGTTTGACGCCTTCGATGCGTCTGCAGAATGTGTTGCATGCGCCTGACTTTTTTATGAATTTATTGTCTATTAGTCAGATTACGAAGGATTTGCATTGTCATGCTATTTTTGACCTGTCCTCCTTATATTTCAGGACATTCTTATGGCAGGGTGATTGGTTGTGGCCATGAGCAGGAAGGCCTCTACCGACTGGTCCGAACTTCATATGTTGGCCTATCCTCTCGCTCTACAGGACTAGTCTCTCCTTTCATGTAGCACATACGCTTTGGTCACCTTCCCCTTCAGAAGACATGTCATGTTCTCCCTCAGATCTCATCTCGCTCATCCTTTCAATGTGAGGCATGTCAGCTGGGGAAGCACCATCGGTCTGTTTTTTCTAGTCGTCAGAGTTGGAGCGGTAGCTTCCTTTTTGAGTTATTTCATGTTGACATATGGGGTCCGAGTCGTGTTCCCGATCACCAAGGGCACATGTTTTACCTATTTATTGTTGATTTTTCTCATCTGTCATGGGTCTTTATTGAAAAATAAATCTGAAGTTGGCAATGTGATTACAACTTTTATCAATGAAGTGTAGCATATTTTCTAATATATTGTCAAATTTGTGAGAACTGATAATGCTTTGGAATTCTGTACTCGTACACTATCTCAATTCTTTTCATCTTGTGGTATTGTTCATAAATCAACATATATCTACACTTCTCGGCAAAATGGTGTTGCAGAAAGAAAGCAACGCCGTTTATGTGATGTTACTCGAACTCTTCTTATTCAGAGTTGTGCCCCGCATTCGTTCTGGGGTGATGCGGTTCTTACAGTATGTTATCTTGTGAATCACATGCCATTATTTGTTCTGGGTGAGAAAATCCTTTCTCCCTGGCATCTCCAGAGAAGGAGTTTGGCTATGTTGCCTTCGTCCATCGATTGCCTCCAGGTCTTGACAAGCTATATCCTAGAGCTATCAAATGTGTTTTTGTTGGGTACTCCAAGACTCAGAAGGGATATATGTTATGATCCATGTTGTGGTAGAAAGAGAATTTATTTATTCACGGAGCCCAAGGGTTCTCTTATATAGAAGAGAGAAACCCTAATGGATAAATTACATACTCTGGAAAGAAGAGATGCAAAATACATAAAACAATGCTAAAACATAAAACTCTTAACACTCGCCCTCAAGCTGGAGCGTAGATATCGATCAAGTTCAGCTTGGAACGACGTTCTGAAAAGGTCCTCTGGCTAGAGCCTTGGTGAGCACCTCTGTTGTCTGCTCACTGGAACTGACGTGAGAGTTAGAAATGAGACCCATCTAGATCATGTCTCTGGTGTAGTGGCAATCTACCTCAATATGCTTAGTTCGTTCGTGGAAGATTGGATTGTTGGTAATAAATAGTGCAGCCTGGTTGTCACATTGGAGATGCATGGGAAATAACACCTCAATTGCTAGATCAGTCAAAACTGATTTATCCCACATCATTTCTATGCTACCTTGTGCCATAGCTCTGTATTCTGATTCAGCACTCGACCGGGCTACCACTGTTTGTTTCATGCTTTTCCATGATACAAGTGAGTTTCCCACAAATACTGCAAACCATGAAGTTGACTTTCTGTCCTTGGGGCATCGTGCATAATCAACATCTGCACATGCTGTAATAGCAAGAGATGTTTCTTTTATTGAACAAAAGGTCAGTACCAGGTGAGGTCTTTAAGTACCTCAAAATGATATGGACTGCATCCATATGTGTCAGCCTTGGTTGCTCCATGAACTGGCTCACTTTGCTCAATACAAATTATATGTCTGGTCTTGTGATGGTTATATATAACAACTTTCCTACTAACTCCATGTATCTTCTTTTGTTCACTTCATCAGTATCATCATCATAGAACTTCATTCTCGGGTCCATGGGAGTAGTTGCTGGCTTGCATTCCGTCATACATGTCTCAGATAATAAATCTGTAACATACTTCCTTTGGGTCATCACAAGACCTCGCTGGTTTCCAGCGAACACCAGTCCAAGAAAGTAGCGTAGACTGCCTAGATCCTTGGTCACAAATTGTTGACCTAAGAAATCCTTAGCTGTTTGATCTCCTGTGCATTGTCTTCTTTAATGATAATATCATCAACATATATTAATATATAGCAACGATCCCCTTCTAAAACCTCTGGACAAACAAGGAGTAATCTGGAGTAGATCTCACAAACCCTTTCTTCTCTATCACATCGGAGAGCTTCTGAAAGCATGCTCTCGGACTCTGCTTAAGGCCATATATTGCCTTATGAAGTCTGCATACCTTCTGTGTCTCCCCCTCAGCAGCAAACCTTGGTGGCTGCTGCATATAGACTTCCTACTAAAGATCCCCCTAAAGAAAAGCATTCGTCACATCAAGCTGGTAGAGAGGCTAGTCACGTGTGACTGCAACAGAGAGAAGAACCCGAAGGGTAGAGTGATGAGCAGTTGGAGAGGAGGTGTCCTGGTAGTCCACCCCATAGGTCTGGGTGAAAACGCGTGCTACTAATCGAGCCTTGTAGCGGTCAATGTTGTCATCTGCTCGGTGTTTCACAGTGAACTCCCATATACATCCCACAATAGATGCGTTTGCTGGAGCTGAAACCATACTCCATGTGCCACGTGATTGGAACGCTGCCATTTCTGCTTCCATGGCAAGGCGTCATTCACTCACTTGGAATGCTTCCTAATAGGTGTGTGGGATTGTAACAGAAGAGAGTCCCACAACAAAATCCTAAAATCTATAGAAAGCTGTTATAGGTACACATGGCCTGCCATGGGATACACAAGACCGTTTGCCTTTCTGTATGGCAATAAACCATCCTAGGTCATTGTCTGGTTGTGGTTCCTGCTTAAACTGAATATTTGTATGGCCATCTGGCAAACCACTAGTTCCATCAGTCATAACGAAGGGTTCAAGATTTACCTGGGGCATGTTGGATGCTGGGTAAGGCACTGGAACATGGATAGCAGGTTGAGGGATCTGAGGAGGTGGTGCTGGTGGTGGAGATGGTGGTGGTGGAAACACAACGGTCTCATCAGACTCAGAGGAGCACATGCGGTCACCTGTAGGAGAATAGTACATGATGAACTCAAAGAAAATGACATCAACACTAACATAGTATTTGCCACAAACATGATCAAAACAACGATATCCCTTCTGGGTACATGAGTACCCAACAAACATGCATTTGACAGCTCGAGGAGCGAGTTTGTCATGACCATGCTGTACTATATGAACAAATGCCACACAACTGAAAACACGTGGGGTAAGAGAATAAATCCTTATCAAGAAAGGCAATGGCGAAGGGAGCTTTTTCACCCAAAACGGTAGACGACATTCCATTGATAAGATAACTATTGGGAAAATAAGAGAACTTGTTTATTCCATCAGCCCTAAGCTCTCTTATATAGGAGAGTAGCCTATGGGTAAATTACATAAAGAGTCCAACGAGAAAGTAAAATAACAAAAGAGATACATAAGTGAATAATATATATCTACACCCCCCTCTAGATGGAGCATAGGTATCAATCATGCTCAGCTTGGACGCGCACTTCTGAAACGGCCCTCGCAGTAATGCCTTGGTAAAAATGTCTGCCGTTTGATTCTCTGAACTAACATGGGTTAGTAGCAATGAATCCCTTCTGAATCATATCACGTATAAAGTGACAGTCAACTTCAATGTGCTTGGTTCGTTCATGGAATGCTGGATTATTTGCAATGAACAAGGCCGCCTGATTGTCACATTCCAAAACCATAGGAAGTGGGACTTCTATATGTAAATATGTAAGCACAGCCTTTACCCACATTATTTCTGTGCTAACCCGGGCCATAGCCCTATATTCAGATTCAACACTAGACCTTGCCACAACAATTTGTTTCTTGCTCCTCCATGAGACTAGAGAATCTCCAACATATACAGCAAACCCAGAGGTGGACTTCCTGTCCTTGGGACACCCTGCGTAATCTGCATCTGCACAGGCTGAGATAGTAATCACCTTGCCTTTCTTAAACAGTAAACCCCCACCTGGAGATGACTTGAGGTACTTGAGTATCATATGTATGGCATCCATGTGTACCTGACGTGGTTGCTACATGAACTGGCTCACTCGACTCACAACAAAGGATATATCGGGCCTGGTAATAGTGACATAAAGAAGTTTGCCCACCAGTTCTCTGTATCTTCTCCTATCCACCTCCTCTGAATCACCATCATATAACTTCATACTAGGATCCATAGGTGTGGTAGCAGGTCGGCAACCAAGCATTCCTGTTTCACTCAACATGTCAGTGACATATTTCCTCTGAGACATTACCAACCCATAAGGATTTCTGGCGAACTCCAGTCCCAGAAAATATCTAAGAACTCCAAGGTCCTTGGTAACAAATTCACGACCCAACATTTCTATCGCCTCCTTTATTCTCTGTTCATCATCACCTGTAATCAGAATGTCGTCTACATAGACCATAATTGCAATAATACCTCTGGAAGTCCTTTGTACAAACAAGGAATGATCAGCATTAGAACGTTTGTATCCGTGTTTCTCAAAGAGATCTGAGAGCTTTTGGAACCATGCTCTGGGTCTCTGCTTAAGGCCATAGATAGCCTTATGAAGTCTGCACAACTTAGGATACTCCCCCTCAACAGCAAAACGAGGTGGTTGTTGCATGTAGACTTCCTCCTGTAAGTCACCATATAAGAACGCATTCTTCACATCTAACTGGTATAGCGGCTAATCACGAGTGACCGCAACAGAAAGCAGGATCCGTAGAGTGGAATGGCGGGCCACCGGCGAGAATGTATCAAGATAATCCACCCCATATGTCTGTGTAAAGCCACGAGCAACAAGACGAGCCTTGTATCTGTCAATACTGCCATCTGCATTCTGCTTGACTGTAAATACCCACTTGCAGCTCACTGGAGACACATCAGCAGGTGTAGGAACCAGACTCCAGGTACCTCTAGACTGAAGAGCTGCCATTTCTTCCTCCATGGCTAGACGCCATCTACTATCCTTCAGTGCGTCTTGGTAATTCCGTGGGATAGCCACTGCTGACAATGCAACGATGAAATTCCTGAAATCTCCAGTGAGTCGATCAAATGACACAGAAGCTGCTAAAGGATATGATGCGCAGCTCTGCTTCGACTTTCATAGAGCAATAGGAACATCTAAATCATCTGTGTCCTCGTCTGACCTCTGTAACACATCCTGCTCAGAAAAATCATCAGATCCATCAATAGTAATATCTTCATAACATAACTTAGGCGAGCTAGGTGATGAGCGATGATCATGAGCTGAAGCAGGCCTGCGGGTATAATGAAATGGTAATGGTGAAACAGGTATAGTGACATGAGGTGTAGAAGATGGTAACGGTTCTAGTCGTGATGGTGGTGGTGGTGACATGTAAATGGCATCAGTATTTGAAAGGGGTATCAGCTGATCACTTGAGGCTGAGAAATACATAACAGATTCAAAAAATGTAACATCAGCACTGACAAGGTACCGCCTGCGCAATGGATCGTAACACTTGTACCCCTTCTGAGTTCTGGAGTACCCAACGAAGACACACTTGACAACCTTAAGAGAGAGCTTGTCAGTCCTGAGAGACAACTGGTGGACAAAAGCGACCGAACCGAATACACGAGGAGTAAGGGAGAATAATTCTTTTCCAGGGAAGATAAGAGAGAAAGGGATCTTCTCACCTAGAACAGATGATGGCATACGATTGATTAAGTAACATGCTGTATGAACAACATCACCCCAGAAAGAGTGAGGAGCATGACTCTGTATAAGGAGCGACTTGGTTACATCCAACAAATGGCTCCTTTCAGCAACCCCATTCTGTTGGGAGGTATAGGCACATGATGTCTGGTGGACGATCCCTTGGGATGAGAAGTACCTAGATAGGGCATGAGTACACAATTCCAGGGCATTATCACTTCTCACAATTTTAACAAATGCAGAAAAAACATTACGAATTTCATTAAAGAAATTGATGATAATATTCCCCGCTTCAGATTTATTCTTTAACAGAAATACCCATGACACATGAGAGAAATCATCCACAATAACTGTATAAAACCTCTGTCCTTGATGATCAGGAACACGACTCGGACCCCAGATATCAACGTGAAACAACTCAAACTTCGAGGTACTACTCCGACACTGACGACCGGGAAAGGTAGACCGATGATGCTCTCCCAACTGACAAGCCTCACATTGAATAGACGTGTGAGGCGAAACCTGAGGTAACACACAACGCAGTTTCTGAAGCGGTAGATGTCCAAAGCGCAGGTGCCATAGTAGGGGAGAGATGGGTCCAGCAGGTAGGGATGAGGTTCCAGCAAAAGGAGTCTGACTGAGGCGATAAAGGTCACCTTGCTCATAGCCAGTAAATCCTGCAAAAGGAGTCCTGAAAAACAAGAGAAGATGGATCAAAAATCGCCCGACACTGTAAATCCTTTGTAATTTGACCGATAGACAACAAATTCATCGAAAAATCAGGTGCATGTAACACATTCTTGAGATGCATAGATGATGTCAGTCTAATATCCCCCCGACCAGTAATCGGGGAATGTGTACCATTAGCAATAACGATTGTTCGACCTGGAGAGATCTGTCTGTACCCTGTAAGTAGACTTTTATCACCACATAGATGATGTGTGGTGCCAGAGTCCATAATCCATGCTAAAGTATCTGATCCACTACTAGTAAATGCATATGTGCTACCTGATGCACTAGTAGATGCAGAGACGGATGCAGCAACATCAGAGTGGTTCTCAGTAGTAGGTGCTAGGCCAGATGGAGGAATGATGCCCCTTAGACGGGCTACAAGATCATCAAAGCGCTGATCCAAAGAAGCAGCAGATGGAGGCTCGATCTGCTCAACGATTCGTGCAGATGCAGGAAATCCATGCTTAGAGTAGCATGTTTCTTCGGTATTTCCAGTGCGATGGTAAAAGGTACGCGTTGGTCGAACACGGCCTCCTCTGCCACGAGGGCCACGGCCACGAGCCTGATTATGGTGACCTCCACAACCTTGATTGGTTGCCATGGCTGAGGCAGTCTGATTCGTAGTCGTAGAAGGGACAGTGATGCGGCTCAATCTGTGAAAAGCTTCCTCCATAGGAGGAATAGTGGAATCCGCCAAGATCTGGGAACGTGCTGCCTCATACTCAGGATCAAGGGCAACGAGGAAAACTCTTACCATAGTAGCATTCCGGTAGGTCTTCTGTTGCTCTGGTGTGGTTGTTAGGGGCATGAAGCTATAAAGCTTCTCAAACATTCCTCGTAGAGATGTGTACAGTGAGTGTAGAGGACGTCCATTCTGCTTGATAGTAAATATGTCATGCTGGAGTTGCAGAATCTTTGTCTCATTCTTCGGTTGAGAATATGTAGAAGCCAGAATATCCCACATTGTTTTGGTTGTGGGCTGATGAAGAATATCATTGGCAATCTCGATTGCCAGAGTTCTAGATAGCCATACTTTGGCATATGCATCATCTGCCTCCCATGAGGCATTGACCCCAGTCTTCTCAGCAGGCTCTTCTTCAGTAAGAATGTGTTTCTTACCGGTTGACTTCATCATACTCATGAACTGCATAGCCCACAGTTCATACTTCGAACCATCCATCTTCACAATCGGCGCTGGACCTCGGAAGGCGCCTATAGATGGGATATCTGCCTTGCTTTCTGACATAGTGATAATGGAAGACTGGAGTGGTAGACTGAAGATATGATCGTCTACACAGACATAAACGGGTTTAGTTGCATGTGTAGACTTCAAGCAACCAAACCCATTACTTTGGAGGCGCACGCGCTTGGCTTAGGGTTTTGCGTACACGAGAGTCAAGTCTTTTAGACGGTCACACACGCGAGACACCCACGAAGATCACGCGCGTTCAGGACACTAGGTTACCGTGCGAATGTGCACGGAAGGCACAAAGGTGCACGGTCACTGCTCACTGCGCTAGGTCACGCACAGGACCTACTGCGCGCAGACAATGAGACTCGGGTCTCGCGAGATCAAGGGCTACTGCGCATAGACAGAGGCGGAGCGCGGGGAGGCGTGCGATGGCGCACAGGAGCGTGCGGGGGCACGCGGAGGCGCACAGTGATGCACGGAGGGGATGCGCACAGCGATGCGCGGAGGAGATGCGCACAACGATGCGCGGAGGGGATGCGCATAGCGATGCGCGGAGGCGCACAGCAATGCGCGCGGTGATGTGCAGGGTGTGCGGAGGCGCGCGGCGACGCCCAGGGGTGCGCGGAGGCGCGCTGGCTTGAGGGTAGGGCTAGGGTTAGGGTTTGGTTCGAGAACTCTGGTCTAGGACCGTCGCTCTGATACCATGTTGGGAAAATAAGAGAACTTGTTTATTCCATCAGCCCTAGACTCTCTTATATAGGAGACTAGCCTATGGGTAAATTACATAAAGAGTCCAACGGGAAAGTAAAATAATAAAAGAGATACATAAGTGAATAATATATATCTACAATAACATGCCGTCAACACAGCATCGCCCCAAAAAGAATGTGGAGCATGACTCTGGATGAGTAGAGTTCTGGTGATGTCAAGAAAGTGACGATGTTTGCGTTCAACCACACTATTCTGTTGAGATGTATGGGGACAAGACGTTTGATGGATAATGCCCTGTGTTTGGAAGAAACAATACAGGTTTGTAGAACAGAATTTAAGGGCATTATCAAAACGAATAAATTCTATTGAAGCAGAGAAGACATTCTTTAGTTCAATAACAAAATTCTGCATAGCAGTATTGGCCTCAGATTTCTGCTTCAAACAAAACACACATGACAATCTATAGAAATCATCTACACAAACAAGATAATATCTATGGCCCTGATGATCAGGCACATGGCTCGGACCCCACATATCAAGGTGAAACAAATCCAACAAATCATGAGTACTACGACTCTGACGACTTGGAAAACTAGACTTGTGATGTTTTTCGAGTTCACACGACTCACAATTAAATGTAGACTTAAGAGAAACTCCATGAATAAGACGACAAATCTTCTGCAGTGGGAGATGACCAAATCTAAGATGCCATGTATAAGGAGAGACTGATCCTGCAGAGAGAGACACGTCACTTGCGTAAGGAGATTGAGACAAACGGTATTGGCCTCCATGTTCACGGCCACATCCAATCACCCTGCCCGTGAGTATATCCTGAAACACAAGAGAACTAGGGTCAATCGCACGACCGTGCAAATCTTTTGTAATCTGACTGATGGATAATAAGTTCATAGAAAAAGATGGTGCATGAAGAACACTATGAAGATGTATGGTTGGCATCAAATACACCTCCCCTTGTCCAGTAATATGGGATTGAGGTCCATCAGCAGTAACAATGGATCAACCAGGCTTAGCAGGTTTGTATGTGCCAAATTGAAGTATATCCCCGCACAGATGATGTGATGCACTTGAATCCATGATCCATTCCGAAGAGTTCGGTCTGGAATGACCAGAAAAAGTATGAGTAGTAAATGATGTGGAAGCAGAAGCCATAATATCTGATGAGTGGGAGCCTATGGAGCTTGTTGCTGGAGGCATAATCTCTCAAAGTTGAACAACGAAATCATCGTACCGATGATCAGAAGTAGCAGGAGTAGTCGAGTTCTGTTCTGCAACCCTAGCTGATGGCTGGTACCCGTGCTTTGAGTAGCATGTCTCCTTTATATGGCCTGATTGATGACAGTAAGAGCAGGTCTGTATTGGGCGAGATCCACCTCTTCCTCAGACGCCACCCCTCCCACGAGTAAATCTACCTCATCCTTGTGAAGCAACCATGGAGGATGACGTTTGAGATGGTGTAGTGGAGATATTTAGCCGACTCAATCTTTGATATGCCTCTTCCATCGGGGGTATGGTGGCATCTGTCATTAACTGAGAACGGGCAACGCCATTCTGGATTGAGTGCTGCCAAGAACACCACCTGCCATAACTGAATTTTGTAGGCCTTTAATTGTTCTGGGGATGCTGTCAGGGGTATGAAACTATGATGTTTCTCAAACATACCCTGCAGGGAAGTATACAACGCATGAAGCGGGCGGTCACCTTGTTTGGTTGTAAAAATATCTTGATTCATTTTTAGCATGAGAATAAGTCGCAACAAGATGATCCCACGTTGCCTTTTTGTGTGTTGACCTAGAATGTCATTGGTAATTTCCAAAGTAGCTGTAACCTTGGCATATGCGTCATCCTCATCCCATGAGGCATTGGTCCCTGTCTTGTCCGTCGGTTCATTCTGCATCAGAAGATGCTTCTTGCCATAATTATAAAGCTTATTCATGAACTGCATGGCCCATAACTCATAGTTTGTTCCGTCCATTTTCGCAATGGGTGCGACACCTTTAAAGTCAACTTTGGATGGTGTACCAAAGCTATTTTCCGGCATCACGAACAATCATAGGAACGTATAATCGATACACTCGGTATATAGATGATCATGTAACACGGTGATTGTGATTGTAGACTCATATCATAGCCATAGAGAGAAGAAACCATGGTCTGATTTGAAGGGAAAATAGGATAAAATACCCTTAAAATGCGAAGCCAAACCTGGCTTTCAGTGAATAGCGCCGCTAGAGCGTTTGTTGCTAATAGGCGGCGACCTCGGAGGTTCATCGGGCTAATGATGGCCTAGAAAGCTGCAAGAGGCGGTTGTGAACTACCGCAGGAGGCGACGAGGGCCCATGGAGGCCATCCAACAACAACTGACAGAACAAGCTCTCGCACAGACTGCTTTCAAGATATGCTGAATGACTTGAGGAATAGATCTAGAGGAGGAGGAAAAAATGAAGGTCCACCCCACGAAGATCGTGAAGAGGAAGAAGTGTCAGGGAATAGAAAGAGAAATGCAAAATATATAAAACAATGCTAAAACATAAGATCTTGGATCTGATTGAGAAACAAAGATTCAAGAGATCAAATGCAGATCATTCACTGTTTGTACATAGAACTTTCAGAGGTACAGTTGTTATCGTAGTATATGTTGATAACATACTTGTTACAGGACATGATGCACAGGGGATCAAGAGGGCAAATGAATTTCTGGGCAGACAGTTTGTCACAAAGGATCTTGGCACCCTACGGTATTTCTTGGGGTTAGAGTTTGTCAGGAATCGACAGGGTCTTGTGATGATCCAAAGAAAGTATGTTACAAACATGCTAGTTGAAACATGCATGATTGGGTGTCGACCTGCTACTACTCCTATGGATCCCAGCATGAGGCTATATGATGATGATGCAGAGGAGGTGGACATGAGAAGACACAAAGAATTGGTGGGAAAGCTTCTCTATGTCGCTATCACTAGGCCAAACATCTCCTTTGCAGTTAGTCGGGTCAGGCAGTTCATGGAGCAACCCCGACAAATACATATGGATGCAGCTTATATGATCCTGAGGTCCCTAGAGTCATCTCCAAGTGCATGATTGCTATTCAGGAAAGGAGAATCTCTATCTCAACCTTTGCAGATGCAGACTATGCAGGATGTCCTAAGGACAGGAAGTCTACCTCAGGATACGTTGTCTTTGTTGGCAGTTCTCTAGTATCCTGGAAGAGTAAGAAGCAAATTATGGTTGCCAGGTCAAGTGTTGAATTAGAATATAGGGCTATGGCACAAGGGAGCACAGAGATGATGTGGGTCCGAGCAATGCTAACGAACTTATATATAGATGTACATCTTCCTATGCAGTTGCAATGTGATAATCAGACAGTCTTATTTATTGCAAACAACCCTATCTTTCATGAGAGAACTAAACATATCGAAGTAGATTGTCATTATATACGGGACATGATCCAGAAAGGCTTTATCTCTACTTCACATGTCAGTTCAGAAGTGTACATCCAAGCTAAGCATGATTGACATCTATGCCCCATCTTGTGGGGGGGGTGTAGAGATATGTTTATGTTTATTTATTGTTTTCTCAGATTATTTTTATTTTTGTCTATCTCATGTAATTTACCCATGGGTCTCTCCTAAATAAGAGAAACCTATGGTTCATGGAATAAACAGTTCTCGTTATTTCCCAACAATCTTAAAAAGGATATGTATGGCGGGGTCCTGTCTGAGAAGATCGACTATTTTGGCATCGGCATCAGTCTGCATCGAGGTTCAACTTTGAGTCTATTTCTTTTTACTTTGATTGTGGACGAGTTGACTTTTCACATTCAGGATGAGATACCTTGGTCTTTGTTGTTGGCCAATGATATTGTGTTGGTTGATGAGACACGAGATAGAGTAAATGAGAATAATGAGGTTTTGAGGCGTGCCTTAGAGACTAGTGAATTTTATATAAGTAGGGCTAAGACTGAATATGTCTAGTGCACATTTAATGGAAGCAGAATCAAGGCAAATATCGGAGAAGATAACATTTAGTAGAAAGATTCTTTTAGGTACTTGAAATCTATTTTACAACATGATGGGGAAATCGATGGAGATGTTATACATAAAATAAATGCATATTGGTTAAAGTGGAGAGGAGCCTCTATTGTTCTATGTGATAAGAAATTCCTTTGAAAATCAAAGGCCAGTATTGCAAAGTTGTTGTGAGATCTATAATGCTCGAATGCAGCTAGACGATGATTGGCGGTCTGATGGTGGTTGTGTTTGCCTGATGACAGAATGGAGTGGGATCTTATGGTGTCGATGTGGTTGGTGGCGGCAGGAAGCGGCTTGACGAATGTTGTTGGCCAGCAATATTCTGGTTGTGGTCTGACAGGGGTGATGTGCATTAGGGATGAGATGCTGCAGGAAAGGGCTACTTGCAGAGGGGGCCATATGATGGCCTACAAAGATGGGTCCTTGAAAACAGGAATGTCCAGGTACCACATGCCCCTATCAGAGTTAGGGTTAGGATGGGAGTCCTTGGAGACAAATAAGCAGAGTTAGGGTTAGGTTGAGAGTTATTGGAGACATATTTGGATGGAGGTATAAGATCCTAAGGGTAGGACTGCTGCTCATTTTAGAGAAGAGATTGACCTGTCTATCATTAGATGCTAGATCTCTTAATATAAAGGTGGAGTCTGCAGTTAAGGATATGATTACAGAAACACCCCCATTCTAGTGTTTAAGGATAAGCTTGTAAATAGTTTAAAAGTAAAAAAGGAAATACAGTTATTTTCTTATCTGTGTTTTAAAAGTTGGTTGTGTATTTTTTAGTTATTTTAAATAAAAACATTATGCTTAGTATATTATATAGATATACATGTATGGTTATTATTTAAGAAGACAAAAGTGCCAATTGAATTTCAATCAAATATTGCACAGTTTTTTAAAATTTACATTTGAAAAATCTGAAAGTATAAATAAGATTGAAAAATTATAATCATTTCATAATTCGGCCATCTATTCGGTCAGTCGGCCAACTGGTCAGACCAGATAGTGACCAAAATTGCTATTCTGTTTGATTACCTCTCGCACCACAAAATCAGATTAACTAGACGGCCTACTCGGCCGACTATTGCTTGCAAGACTGTTTCTGACAAACATACACATGATCATCGAGATTGTACCAGTGCTGTTGCAAGAATATTTTTCGCTTTCACAAGACCGGCCATTTTCCAGTCCAGGCATAGTCGATGTCTTCAAATCTACATTCCCCAAGGGTTTTTTTAATCAATCAAACATGTATTTTATGGGCCACATTGTAGCCATGTTGCTGTGAGGCAGACTAATGTCATGCACTAGAGTTTTGTATTATGTTCCAATATATTGGGAAAATTTGTTAATATGTTATTGTATTTTATGCAATTTTTAAATGGATGTCTGTGGCAGCATGATGATCATGTGGCTTGCTGTTATTTTCGCATGTTAGTTTTATACTTAGGTGCTGTTAACTTAAACAATAGGCACACTGGATTAGTTGAACATGTTTTCTCGTTTCTATGTAGGGCCTGATACCGGGGGGTGCTCTGAAACCAGTTAATGATGATTTAGATAAGAACTTTGATTTGATTGAGCACTATTGGTTTCCAATGCTTGCCGGCCTTTCTGATTTAACCTTAGATTGTAGAGCAGAAGTGCGAAACTGTGCACTCGAGGTGCTATTTGACTTGTTAAATGAGAGAGGTTGCAAGTTTTCAACGGTTTTTTGGGAAAATATATTCCATCGTGTGCTATTTCCTATATTCGATCAAGTAAGATATGCCGGAAGAAATGGCACTGCTTCATCTGAGGATGAATGGCTTCATGAAACTATTGTTCATTCTTTGCAACTGCTTTGCAACCTCTTCAATACTTTCTACAAGGTAACTTTCATTTTCTTTTATATGACTTTTTTTTCACTTGTTCCTATGTGGTATAACCTATTATTTTGTTTGAACATTGTTGTAGGAGGTCTCTTTTATGCTTCCTCCTCTATTAGGTTTGCTTCTAGATTGTGCAAAGAAGAATAATCAAACTGTTGTATCGATTGCTCTCGATGCCTTGGTGCATCTAATAGAGATTGGGGGGCATCAGTTTAGTGATGATGACTGGGACACATTGTTGAAAGAAATACGGTATTTTACCTTCTTGCATCAATTTATTTGTCAACATCTCTTTAAGAGTGTAGTTTAGAACTAATGCTATTGTTTGTTAATTTTCTACAGAGATGCATCATACACTACTCAACCGCTTGAGCTCCTTGACTCTTTGGTGTATGGTAATTCAAAGAAGGGGGTACTGGCTGCCGATGTGGATGCTGGCCAAGAAATTTCCCATGGGGATTCTTATTCTTACAGCGAAGGCGGCGGGACAACCCCACGTGATGTAACTTCTTCATCAAATTATTCTGCAGATCATTTCGGTACTTCCATTCCAACTAAAGATCCACAACTGAGGCCTGAAGAGGGCATGGAAGAGTCTGAAGGTTGATCACCTTGCCACTTAAGTTAAAAAGTCCAGTGACTAGAGAGTACATGTGTATATTCTTACTAGTATATTCGTTGTTTAAAGGGATTTTAACACCATGACCCCTAAAGTTGCTCAATTACATCATAAACCCTATAGTATTTATTAAATATACCACGGTCCTTATAAATTGCACCAGGTCCCTGCAAATTTATTAACTCTTACAAAACCCTTTTACATGGCATGTGTTAAATAGAGAAAGGCTAATGGGTCATGGAGTAATTACAAAAATTACAGGGGCTATGTAATTGAACAAGATTTTAGAGATGATGGTGTAAAAATCCCTTGTTTAATCTACGTCATTCGAGGGCTTGCGGATGCCCAGGATTGAGTGAGAACAGAGTTTTCATGTAAAAAATCGTAGGAACTGTGTTTTGATGGTGATAAATTTAAATAGCTTTGCATTTCATTTCAGTGGATAAGCAGAAAGCCACTGGTTCTGGAAACCTGCAAAGAAGTCAGACTTTTGGCCAGAGGTTAATGGGAAATATGATGGATAATATTTTTATCAGGAGCTTCACCTCAAAAGCTAAGAACCAGAATGAGGATGTTCCTGCACCTCCTTCACCTTTGAAGGTATACTTGTATTTGTTCTTTTCGGTTTCGTTTTTGAGATAAACAAAGTGAATTTTTACGCTTCTGCAGCTTTATGCCAATCCTTATAGTAGCATGCTTTTGGCCTTCTGAGAATTATTTTACGTTCTCTGTTAATTGTGTTCAGAAATAATTGGAACGTGTTTAGATGTCTTCAGTCTTCGGGTCTTATTGACGGGATTTCAACTTGGCTGGGTGACCAGTTTAAATGAACTTTTTTGAATGCAAATTGACATGAACATTTAGCTTCTGTGACTTGGACATTAATTCACTAAATTTTGTTCCTTAACTTGCACACGAATACATGTGTGCATGGATGTATGTACATATGCATGCATGGCATGCACGTACTGACGTACATCATGGTTGTCCTTTTGTATGTGTATCTGTGCTTTTGCATTTTCTAATGCTGATTATTGTTAACCGTGAATCCTCTTATATCTGCAATGGAAATGCCTTTGTAGGATGACACCATTGAACCTAGCTTTAAAGATGAGGATGAAGAAAATCCACTCTCAGAAACAGTGAGGGCTAAGTGCATCACCCAAATGTTATTACTTGGTGCTTTAAACAGTATTCAGGTAATGCGTAGCTCCTGTTATTATGGTGGAATCTGGGTTTCTCAGTATTTCGTTATATTTTTTATTTGTCATTCTTTGCATGTTCAATGCAGCAGAATGGCATGTCATTTTCTCTGGAAACACGTGTTTATTTTTTTTAATTTATTGTAGGTAAAATATTGGAACAGCTTGAAATCCCCTCACAAGATAGCTATTATGGATAACTTACTGTCTTCCTTAGAGTTTGCAGCATCATACAACTCTTATAGTAGCCTTCGAACACGAATTCGTCAAACAATTTCTGCAAGGTAAGCAATGAATTTCTGTTCCCTTGCAATGATATCTTTCTTACGGATCATGGTTGTGTGTGCAATTTTTCAGGCCACCTTTGAATCTCCTACGCCAGGAAATCACTGGAACATCCATTTATCTCGATATCTTGCTGAAGTCAACTTCACAATATGCCACGAAACTGAATAGCGTGGATAGCCATGATGGTGGCACAAGTTTAATTAGCGGGCCCAGCAACCCGGAATTTTCTGTTGCTGACGAAAAACTAATAACAATTGCGGAGGAAAAATTGGTTTCGTTTTGTGCACAGAAATTGAAGGAAGCATCCGAACTCCAATCTAGCGTGGTGGAGGCTGAAAGTATAGATGTTCATCAAGTCCTTGAGCTGCGATCTCCCATTATTGTGAAGGTAGAAGATGTGCTTGAATGAGTTTCTTATACAACTGTCTTTGTGCCGTCCATGTTTCTGTTTGTTCTTATAAGGTGGAGCATTGAAAAATGGAGAAATAACTTTAGTTGGCTCATGTAAAATCAGTCAAATTTGTCATGTCTTTTAAAAAGTAAAATGAATAAAGTTTTGTATTGACTTGGAGGAAAACCTGCATATAGTCTGACAGGATATTGTATTTGCGTTCATATAAGACAAACACAAGAACGGCCTTAACACATGTTGCCAACTGTCATCCCTCACCGTCTTGTGTACTCTATGTAGGACTATGCTCATTGTTACAACACTCGTGTTCTTGACGACTAAAATCTTGGTATTACTTTTAAATATTTTTTTCTTATCTTTCCATGTATTGTTACTTGGGATGAGAACAAATATGAATATATCTATATCCGATCCGCTATCATATTCATTTTATTAGAAATCTTGAGATACGTATCTGTATTCATTTTAAAATGAATGAGGATATCGATATCACATTTGACATTAGCGAATATTTGCATTCATATTTCATATATCCACTTGTATATATTTTTTTGATGAAAAAGAGGGTGAGCTACCGAGATGGGAGTCACTGCGAGAGCATTATATTAAAAATCAAAAAGGAAAAATACAATTTACATTACCTAGACTCCCAAAAACTCGTTAGAGCCCTACAATGAAACACCACATTTTCTGAATAAAACCTTTGATTTTTAAAAATGAGATCATTTCTTGCTAACCAAATTGCCCAGAGCACCACGAAAGGCTTAGCGACGTCGTCCAAGGAGTTGCTTCCGACATTCCTTACCGACTCTCAGAAGACTATCGAGCCGTCAACTTTCACCCACGGAATCGCTAGTTCCCTCCAAACCTGTGCGGAGGCCGCAAAAGTGAATAAGAGATGCTCTGAATTCTCCATCTGTTCCCCGCACTTTTCACATGTCCAGTCCTGCAACCCAAAGATCCTCGCTCTCCTAACTTTGTCACATATTCTTTCTTTCCGTAGGCAGCATAGGAAGACCCTTATCCTAGTCGGAATCCTACTTGCCTAAATAATCTTTACATCCTGGCAGAGCTCCCGATCTTGACCTTCCGAGTCGTTTCTGAATTCTCCGTATAGCTTTTTGATCGAAAATTTCATGCCCATCCATTCATAGTGATCCCTGCACAAAGCGAAGATATCCGAGGATGGTGACTCTGACTGTAAGGTAACAAATTCCTCTCTTTCTATCCAAGAGGACCCCAGGAAACTCCAGCATCCATTCCCCTGACTGAGCTGCAAAACTCAAAATAATTTCGTTTGTTGTTGCCAATGAAAAAGTTTCGGAAATCTCATCTCCAGGGATCCGTCCCAGTCCATTTATCCCTTCAGAATCTGAAGCTTTGCCCATTTCCCACCTTAGGCTTCAACTTGGGAGTCAGCAACGGCAAGACCTCATGCACCCCTACCATAAAGGTGACTCAAAATGACACGCCCCTGCCACCAAGCCTCCTTTCGCCCCATAAATCTCCCGTAGCAATCTTGTGGCTAGGTCCTCAGACGGACCCCATATACGAATTACCCACTTAGCTATCAAAGCCTTGTTCATGCAAGCCATGTCTCGAGGCCCTAAACCTTCCTGATCTCGAGCTCTTGTGAGCTCCCCCCAACCAACCAGATACAGACCCGACCTCTGTTGCTTCCCGTCTGACCAGAAATATCTTCTCATCAACTTTTCAATCTTCTTTCTAACCCCTGTAGGTATCAGTCTGCTAGAGAAAAAGAAAATGGGGATTGCCGACAACACATGCTTCAGCAAAATTAGCTTCACACACTTTGATAGCGTAGTCGCATTCCACCCAGCCAGCTTGGACTCCATCTTCTGAACAATCGCATCCCAATCTGATATTCTAAGCCTTCCAGCCACCAACGGAAGGCCAAGATAGGTGATAAGTACACTTCCCAACGGGCAGCCAAGCAGCTCCGCTATACTGTCCCGTTCCCCTTCTTGAAACCCAAAAGTGATAACCACCGATTTCTGCACATTTATCCCCAGTCCGGAGAGATAGCTAAAAATGTCCAACAACTGTGTCGCTCTATTGTTCATCTCATCTACTTCGTCGAGAAAAATAACCGTGTCATCTGCGTACTACAGCAACGGCATCGAAATATCACCAAGTCGAAAGCCCTCACACCCTCCTCCCTCAACTGCTTGCTTGAAAAGAACTGCCAGAGCATCTGCAACCAGAACGAACAACATTGTCGCCAAGGGACGTCCCTTACGCACCCCCCGCTATGGTTGGAAAAAAAACCCTTCAGGCCTACTGTTCACCAAGATTGAAAAGGACGACGTGGTGACGCATCTCTTCATCCAATCTATCCAATATTCCGGGAACCCTCTCATCCTTAATGACAGCCACAAGAAGTTCCAGTCCACACAATCATATGCTTTGGCGAAATCAATCTTCCACATCGCTCCCTTTGTATTCTTACGCCACCACTCAAAGCAAATCTCCGAAGTCATGACCAGACCATCGGCCATTTGACGACTCGGTATAAAAGCGGATTGCTCTTGAAGAATGATGTAGTCCATGACCCCGTTGAGCCTGTTCGCCAGCACCTTAGCAATAATGAGGTAGATTCCATTGGACAGTGCGATCGGTCCGTAGTCATCCACTCTCATCGGGATATCCTTCTTAGGCAGTAGGAATATCAATGCCTTGTTAACCTTCTCCAAGCCCCCATTGCCTTCCCTGAACTCCATAAGCACCTTTAGGATGTCATTCTTCAACAAATCCCAAAATTCTCTGTAGAAGATCGGAAAGCCGTCCGGGCTCGGGGCTCCGTCCGCATTCAGCCCCCAAACAGCCTTCTTCACCTCCTCCGAGAACGACGCCACTAACCCTTCAGATTGCACAGGTGACAAGGACTCCAACCCCTCCCTGCCAGCCCCACCCTCCTATTTGCCTCCTTCGTGATGCTTCCACAAAATGCCCTCTCAAAGCATTGCCAATCTGCGCCTCCCCTGTAATCCTCAGCTCCCCACCTCAAGCTCATGAATATGGTCCGTCCTCTTTCTGTTAGACGCCATGTTGTGGAAGAATCTAGTGTTGACGTCCCCTTCTCTCAGCCAGTTCTGCATAGATTTCTGCCTCCACTCCACCTCCTCCTTACGATCTTCCAGCAACAGTTCCTCCAGAAACCTGGATCTCTCTAGTGCCTCATCCTGGTCTAAACCGGACAGGTCATCTAGACCATCCAAACAGACCACCTCCTCCCATGCCCTAGTTCTCTTTTCCCTTCTTTTTGCTCTCATCTCCGTCACAAAACCCTGCAAGAAGGACTTGAACAACGCTATCTTTGTAGCTAGGCAACCAACCGTTGAAACTTCCAGTCGCCATTGTCTCCAGAGACCCGCATTTCCTTGAAGCCATCCTCCAACAACCACGATTGCTCGAAGTGAAAAAAGAACCTGCTTCTTCTCTCCTCCCCCGAAGAACAAAGGATTGGCGTATGATCAGAATGAGTTCGAGGAAGCGCCGAAGCCTGCGAGAGTGGAAAACTTTCTACCCCTTCAATTGAAAGAAGAAATCTGTCCAGTCTTGACCTTGGTCGCGCATTTCGCCAAGTATACGTACATCCAGCCGCATCTACAATTGTAAGGCCCAAAAAGTGCGCCATCTCCAGGAAGGCACCGGAACCGGCATCTCGCCCCCCAACCCTTGTGAGGATGGTCATCTGATAGCAAAGTAAGGCTGAGATCCTCCCCTACAATCCATGCCCCATCAACTTGGCTTGTGTTCGCCTACGCCAAGTCATCCGCAAGAGAACCCCTCCCTGATCCAGTTGGCCCATAGACATTTGTCACCGTAAAAGAGAGTCCATCAACCCGACGTTTGAGGCGAACTGAAAGCGAAAATGTGGACCTCCATTCCTCTACCGACTCGAAACTTTCGTTCTTCCAACCCGTGATCAGCCCACCTGCCGCCCCCTGGGATCCCAATTCCGCGAAGGTAAAGCTTCGTCCAACATCCAAATCCCATCCAACCTCCTCCACACTCCTTGACAGTTTCGTTTCTTGCAACAGAAAGATATCGGCTTTGGCTTCCCGAATGAGATTCCCCACCACTAAACGCTTTTCGAGGCGGGTTAGACCCCTCACGTTCCAAGAAAGAATCTTCATTTAGTAACAAAGGACGTCTCCTTCGGTCGAGGTAACACTACCCCCAGACATTCAGCAAAACCTCTATCCAGAGGACATAAGCGACTTGGCCTTCCCCAAGACGAGACACCGTTCACGGAAGGCTCCGGAAGACTCGCTGGCCGTTCTGACTCAGCCAAACATTTTGCCTTGCGCCTCCTTCTAATTGATCTCAACGACTCCCCCCTTCACAAAACACACGCCAAACCCGGGCCCTCTATCGCCCATAGGATTCTCCCCCCTTAATTGTATCCTCGAGCGCCGCCTCAGCCTGCTCTTCCTTCGAAACCGAAGTCGCATGTAGCGCGCCCTCTTCCACCACGAAGACTCCCACATATGGGCTGCACATATGTCCCTGATCTCGAAGTGCCACAACCTCCAGGTCGATCGGGCCGCACGTAGGTCCGGACTCTCTAATGTGCATGCTCTCTAATGTTGAACTTGGTAGAGCATTTTGAGCTGAAGCTGTGAATACATCTTGTTACAAGGTGGAGGATGGCTTCTTCATCTGTTTGTTGATGTACGTCGACGACATTTTGATTGTTGCGAAGCAGAAGAGTACCATAGATGATATGAAGAAGCTCCTCAGTTCAGAGTTTGACATGAATGACCTTGGTAAAATGAAGAAGATTTTAGGGATAGAGATCATTAGAGATCATGCAGAAGGGAAACTTTTCTTATCTCAGAAGAACTACATTGAAAAATTCTGATGAGATTTGGGATGTCTACAGCCAAGCCTCTAGGTACTCCATCCGCTGCAAATATTCATCTCTCAGTATCTTTCACATCTTATTCAAACGCAGAGAAGGAACACATGTAGCGTGTTCCCTAAGCCAGTGCAGTTGGGAGTCTTATGTATGCCATGGTATGCACAAGACCTGACATCATATTCTGAGCGTTAGCAGATTCGTGTACAATCCAGGGAAGGAGCATTGGCAGGCAGTCAAGCAGATTTTCCATTATTTGAGAGGAACATCAGACATTGGCCTCATATATAGAAGTGATTCAGAGTTTTCGGTTGCTTGATATTCATATTCAGACTATGTTGTAGATGTCGATGGGAGGAGACTATGTCTTCACTTTGGGGAATTCAGTCATAAGTTGGAAGGATACCTTGCAGTCATCTGTTGCTTTGTCTACCACAGAGGCAGAGTACATGGCTTTGACAGAGGCTGCAAAGGAAGGCAGCTAGCTAAAGGGCTTAGTTGGAGATCTCGGTCTATAATAGGGTCATGCTATATTATATTCTAACAGTCTCAGTGCGATATGCTTAGCCAAGGATCAGGTGCGTCATGAGAGGATCAGGCACATAGATGTCAAATATCACTTCATTCATTCTGAGAAGAGGATCAATGTGAAGAAGGTCAGCACAACAGATAATCCAGCCGATATATTTACAAAGACAGTTCATAGGAGTAAGTTCAAACACTGTTTGGACTTGCTCAATTTCGATATTTGGCAGTATCCCCAAGGAGGGGCTGGCGAAAGCATGACGAAGCTTGGTAAAGCTTTTCAGAGGATTCAATTAAAGATGGAGTTTGTTGATATGCCTTGAATTCTAACCGTCTGGCCTAGGTTGAAAAACCATGTATGCACCCCTCCTGTCATACCATGCCCCAACAAGACATGGGTCTTGCTATCTGTATTTTTCTCTTTCTTCTCCCCCTAGGGTTAGGGCTCTATGTTTCTTTTGTATTTTTCTTTCTTTCTCCACATAGTGAAAACCGATCGCCGCCCCACAAAGACGTAGCCCAATTATGAGTGAACCTTGTAAATCTGTGTGTTCGCATCTTGCTTGGTTGATCATGTTTGCTTCCGCAATCCGCAACAGGAAATGCAGTGGGATTTTGGTCGGTGTGTTTAAGCTCAATTAATGACAATGATACCTGATATCATGAATGTTGTGGTTGTAGGGAGTGTGGAGAGTTTGGAAGGTGTTGGTAGTTCTGGATATTTTAGTCAAATTCATATGTTGGTGTATTTTAGAAGAGATTATGAGTATAGCTTGATCCCTCAGGTTTAGATGATGAATTCTGAATTGGGTACTGTCGGTGATCATCTGCCATTTGCAGCAAACGATAAGGTCTCTCTTCTGATGAAATCGGTAACTGATGTTGCTGGAATGGAGTTGGAGTATCAGGCGAACTGCAGGAAGGCAAATTGTAAATTGTAATCCTTCTTGTATTGTGGGTGTGCCAAACATTGTGACGCACAACTCATTCTTCGAGCATCTCCAGCGGGTTGCTCACCGTTATCCATTAGCCGGTTGCAAGGGGTGTGATGAGGAGGTGGAGGGGTTGGGGGAGATGGATGAAAGAAAGGAAGGGGGATGGGTGTTGATCGTTACGCCCCTCTTAACACCACCATAGTTGAATAAATCGTGGTTTAGTTCAACAGCCAAACTAACGGAAGGACACAATGATAACGGTACAAGAAGTCAGGGGCACAAGTGATATTCCAAAAAAAGGAGGGGCGTGACTGATATTGCAGAAGTTAAGAAGGCCACAAGTGATGAAAACCTTTTAGTTAGTCTATAAAATGTTTCTGTTATTATTCGTATCTGATTCACATTTGTTTTTAAGGAAATCATAACACATTTTTCATATCCACCAATACACACACACACACTCATATTCGTATTTTAGGATATGATTATATACCAATATTTGTATCCATATTCGACAGTTTTCATCCCTAATTATTACATTTTTGAGAAGGGGATACATGTTAATGCATTTTTCGTTTACTTGTATTATGATTTGATTTTATTATATCAAAGCCCAGTCCCTTCTGGATGTTTTGGTTAATCTGCTTATGTTTTCTTGCTTATATTCAGTGGCTGCTGCATGTAGTTCATGCATTTTTTGTTTTGAGAATGCAGTCTTCTGTTTGGAAATTTTCTTACAGTTTTATCTTTTATGGTCCATCAAGCATAATGTTTTGCTGTCATCTGAACTTGGAGGTCCACCACTTTGTATGTGCAGGTACTTTATGGGATGTGCGTAATGAACAATCAGATACTCAGGAAGCATTTCATGGAGCTATATCCATTAATCACCAAGCTAGTATGTTGCAACCAGGTATGCTCCTTTCTTTATCTTCCTGATATGCAGGATGGTCATCGGGTCATTGTATCATGATGTATACTAGTAGTAGACCCTTAATCTTACGGCTATTATAATTTATATTTCATTTCGCTATGCCTTCCTGCTCCCAAGCTCCATTTTGTTGGCTATCAGTAGATTTGGCCTTCCAATAGGGCAGTTCCTACATCAGTGGAACCTTACTGTAACATCGTGATCCATAAAATCGCCAGATTTATTTGCCAAATAGATAGGAGGATGGCGGATACTAAATTGTTAGTAGAGTAATATTATGCTTCCATTAGTACTAATGAACAATCCATAGAATCATGAGGGTGGTATGAATGCAGGAATTGGAAACAACAGGAGAGACTCAAGAAATGTTTTCTATCATTGGAAAAAAACTTGTGTTTTTTCTAAGACAAAATTGTCTCCGACTTTATGTTAGCATAAATATGCTAAATAATTGAGGAATAAAACCCCAAACAGAAAATAATAGGATTTGCTTATATGTTGTTTGCATTTTGGGGCCATTTCTTCTTGTTATGAAAATCATGTTTTAATGTACCTGAGGAACAATGACTTAGTTCTTTTAGCTAATAAATGTTGTTCTTTCTTTCAGCTGGATGTCCGAGGCGCTGTTGGTGCTTTGTTCAACAAACAATTAACCACCCTTTTGCCTTGAAATTTCAGCCTCATTCTTTCTTGAGATTATTTTATCTGCACAATAATGGCTACTCCAGGCAAAAAGTTGAGATGTTTTGTATCTATGATTGTATACATAGTCGATATCAAACAAATACAGCAGAGAAATAGTACTGAATTACCTGTATAGGGTACACTGTCTATTCTTTTTTTCTAATCTGAACGTTGATGTCTGCTTTTTTATTCATTGAAGATTAGTTTTTCCTTATAGTAACTAATATCATTTTTTTAGGAGTGATATTAGACTATAAGAGGTTCCAGGTATCATGATGTAATTCTCTGAACCCGAACTATGTTATCTACAGGAAAAGAACATACTTCTGCCTGCGTTTACCTCATATTTGCTATTCCAAAGTTAAACGAAATGTGTTAAGTAAATTTTAGGGATTTTATCACTTGTGCCCCTCCGAGATATCGCAATATCAGTTATACCCTTATCTTTTTGGTAACATCAGTTGTGCCCCTAACTTCTTTCTCCGTCACCAGTTGTGCCCTTCCGTCAGATTGACCGTCAAAAAATTAAAATAACCATGGTTTATTCAAACCATGGTGTGGTTAAGAAGGGTATTATGGTCCATACCCTTCTTCATCTTCTTCCTCCATTTTCTCTTCTTCCTTCTATTCATAATTTCTTTCTCTTACTAAAACCTTCATGCATCCATCGAATCTCTAAAATTTTTATATTTCCACGGACATATCACTCGTTACGGATCAAATGATGAATTTTATTTAATTTTTGGATGACTTTTTATGAATCAATTAGTCAAAAATTTATCAAAATTTAACAAAAAAACTCAACTCCTGTTCAGCCACCACAGACGGAGGAGGAGGGCGGAAGGGGCCGGAGGAGGAATAGGCGAGGAGATGGCGCGTTCAGGGGGGGAGAGGCGAGGGCAGGGGACGGGGGAGGTCGGGGCGATAGGGGTGGGGGAGGTCGGGGCTGCAGGGGGCGGCGGAGGTCGGGCAGAGGGGCGCCGTGCGCACGGGGAGAGATGGCGGGGCGTTTAGGGGGAGGGAGAGGCGAGGGCAGGGGACGGGGGGAGGTCGGGGCGGCAGGGGTGGGGGAGGTCGGGGATGCAGGGGGCGGCGGAGGTCGGGCAGTGGGGCGTCGCGCGCGCGGGGAGAGATGGCGGTGCGAGTTGGTTGGTGCGCGCGGGGAGAGATGGCGGACACGAGTTGGTTGGGCAGAGGGGCGCCGCGCGCGCGGGGAGAGATGGCGGGGAGAGATGGCCGCGCCTGGAGATGGAGGCGGAGAGCTCGAGGCGGAGCTGGGCGGCGCGGGGCAGGGGCGGGGGCGGCGGCAGCGAGGGAGGAGGAGGAGGTGGAGGCGGAGGAAGAAGAGGATGGGGAGGAGGAGGAAGAAGAAGATGAGGAGGGTGTAAAATGACCTCCTAACCTTTTTTTTAAAGTAATTCCGCCTATGTCCTCAAAGTTAACGGCCGTTTGCACTGTGGATGGACGGTCACTAACCCGAGGGGCACAAGTGATAAATTATCAAGTTTTGAGGGGCACAACTGATATTACCAAAAAGATAGGGGTATAATTGATATTGCGATATCTCGGAGGGGCACAAGTGATAAAATCCCTAAATTTTATATACAAATTCTGGTGTTTAGGCGTTTGAGCTCTTCATGTTTCTCCTCAGTACTGAACTTCCCACTTAGTTTCTGGGACCATACCCCTACTCTTGTCTGTGATTTTGGTAATCTTTCTATTTCCGCTCTCCCAACCAGGGATCCCAAAATCCTCTAGGCTATAGATTCTGACAAAAGCTCGTGACCTAATTTTGACCTCGCCTTAGGCTATCGTGAGCACATTTTGAGTCCCTGCAGCTGCGTCACTCTTTAGTCTCAGTCTCTGCTTGAGGAAACTAGTTCCCATAAGGAAAGGTCTCCTGCTGACCCTCTTTTCATCATCAATCCTCTATTTTAGGAGGCTCAGGGGTGAATGGGCAGAGGACCGCTGCAACTGGTTAATCTCTGCCCCCATTCCGGGTGGGCAGAGGACCACTGCAATTGGTTAATCTCTGCCCCCATTCCGGGTGGGCAGAGGACCAATCCCATCTACCCCCTGGGGTTATCGCCTGTGGAAACTGCCAGATGTGCGACTCTCCGTCATCCCCCACCGAGCTGACATGCCACTCTGTGTGTGGCGCCCATGCCAGCACATTGACGCTCCACTGGTTGCATTGCAGCTCCGTATGATGAGGACGAGGACATGAGAGCTGTCCATGGCGGTGACAGCCATTTAACGGAGGTTGTTCCTGTTGCAAGCAAGGCGGAGGAGCGAGGAGGCATGGAGGCTCTCGTAGATGATGGTGGAGTACTCTTTAACGCGAAGGTTGAATACGTGCATGTCGTAGACCTCCTTGTTGTGGGCAATGAGCTATTTCTCGAATTAGGAGCGATCGACATCCCAGATGGTGCAGGTTGTGTCGATGGAGGAAGCGGCGAGGAGGCTTGGGTGGAGTTGAAATGAAAACGGGTAGGATGGGAAGAATGAAGAGGGTGTTGCTAATTAAAATTTAAAAAAAAACAATAAGTAAATAGCAATCCTAGGATATGGTATGGTTAGATTAACTCATGTGAGTTGTGGATTATTAGACCAACATAAAAAGGGGTTATGGACACATTTTATTGCAGTGTATATATATTAAGGGGAAAATGGGGCTACCCTCAAACGGGTTCCCCAGCCCCATTTTCCGACGTTTTTTTTTATGTTTTTTTTCAAAAATATCATCATGTATTTTCATCATTATATCTCTCTAGTATGTCATTCCAATTTCGTCAGAAACAAAGACTCGTATTTCCTCCATCTAGACTAGGTCGATTGCAGCAATTCTAAGACTATTGAAATTACTTTTTCTACGGCACTATTATTTGTTGTTGAACATATATTGTCTATTCGTCACTATATAGCCAGTTTCGTCACTATATAAGGTCGAGGAGGTTAGCAAGTTTATGAAAGCTGTCAATATATTGTCTTACTTATTTTATGCTAGTAGCATAAGGCCATAAGCTGCCACTATCTTACTATTCGTTCGAGAAAGTGTATCCTTCCTGCTTTTTAGAAGGATGTGATGGAAAAGTAAACAGGGACCATGGGTTTGTTGGTAATTAATTTCAATTATCAAGCAATTGATATGTGCCACTCCATATTAATTGGAATTGCATTTGGATATACCCTTCCCTCAACCCTCAACCCTTTCATACGAATTCAATTCCATCTCTTCTTCCCGCCCTTATTTAAACCATCCTCTCACCCCAAATAAACAAAGACCTCCCCATCACTTTCCTCCTCCTCCTCTCCCTCCTTTCGCTGCTCTCGCACCGCCAGGCGGAAGCCCTTGGGTTCAACTGGGGCTTGCAATCGTCGCACCCGCTACCGGGAGATGTCGTGGTGAGGTTGCTCAAGGACCAGGGGGTCGACAAGGTGAAGCTCTTCGAAGCCATGCCTTGGGCTCTCCATTCATTCGCTCGGCCGGAGTGGCATACAGGTTATGGTGGGTATACTTAACGAGTTCCTCGCTCCGCTGAGCGTCAGCGTCGCGGAGCAGTGGGTTGTCCAGAATGTCTCCACCTACATCTCCAAGTTCGGAGTGGACATCAGGTAAACGTTAGGATAATGCAACATACAATGTATCTTTAAGATGCATTAGTGATTGTGATTAGGGATAATTAAACTAAGAACAAAGCAGGTATGTGGCAGTTGGGGACGAGCCGTTCCTGAAGAACTACAAGGGGATGTACCAGCAGACCACCTTCCCCACCCTCCAGAACATCCAGGCTGCTCTAATCAAGGCCGGCCTCTCCCGTCAGGTTATTCGTAATTACCTGTCCACCACTAATTACTACGATAATAACAGCAAAATCGACCTGCGACAATGAATATTATTTGCTGTAAAATTTGTGACGATGAATATTATTTGTTGTAAAATTATATTTCACTGGTGAAGGTGACGATCCCACTTAATGCGGATGTGTACAAGTCATAGTCGGGGTTGCCCTCGGGTGGCGGCTTCAGGGCGGACATAAGCGACCTTATGGTGAGGATGGTGAAGTTCCTGCAGGATAAAGTGGTGCCCCTCACCATCAACATATACCCCTTCCTCAGCCTCTACGCCGGCCCCCACTTCCCCCTCGCATCCATCTCCTACACCAATGTCTTCGAGGCCAACTATGATACCCTCATTGCGGCCCTCGACAAGAATGGCTTCTCCAACATGCATGTTGGTACCTATGCCAATCTACCTTTTCCAATATCTAACTGTGCGCAGATCCTTTGTTGTTACAGCAGAGTGGAGGGATGTGTCTTTCCGTGTGCACCGCTCGATCGTGATCGAGGATCTATGGATCTGAGTCCTATCTAACTATCTTAGTGAAATACAAACATCGTCCGGTAGTATAACAATGGGAATTTTACGTCAGCACCACTGAATATTTATTTTTACGCAAATAATCATATAGCTCACATAATTATATACATATCCTTAAATACGACTTGTCGTTGTCTCTACTTTTGAATGGTGGTATAATAATTTATTTCTTTTCCTTTAGGATTATTAAATAGAGTAAATTAAACAAAAGTTTTTGAACTGCACACTCGATTTCAATGCCATATTTTTACTTTGAAAGGTAATAGTATGGTACTCAATCTCTAATATTTGTCTTAATCCGATTCTCCACTACTGAAATTTATTTGGTTGTGTTCGTCTTCTTAACCTTAAATCACAACAACTCAAATCATATTGAGAAAAATATTAAAGATTGAATATCATATTGTTACATTTTCAAAGTTCAAGTATGACATCGAAATCGAGTGTATATTGAAGGACTTTGGTCTAATTTACTCTATTAAATATGGAATCTATAAAGAAATAAAATACAGTGAAGCTCAATAGAAAGAAAATCGAAAAATCATGGTCACGTGAACATACGTACCTCAATGTGATACTCACAAATGTCTATTCATATTTCCCACTTTGGTATATAAATATAGTTGTATAATAATGTATAATGGTATAGGTAAACATTGTATATCTTATCTAAACATATCTTATATAAATATATTGAAATGGATTCATTTATTAATGTACGTATATTAGATGCAAAGGCATCAAATACACAAATATATTTAAGTTTATAGATTGAGTAATTAATATACCATCCTTATATGTTCAATATTCGTATCTATTTTAAGGACATGGTAGGGAAGGGCATGTTCTTTTGTTTGTTACTCCATAGGAAGAAACGCTCGTATATAAGAACTTCTTGTGACTTGTATGGCCCATAAATCTACCATTGATTGAAGGTGGACTTCCAATATTCATGCCGTAATTTTCATGGTCATTATGTACGTATTCGTGATCACTGAAGGCCGTTGATTGCAGTGGTTCAAGATCTCTCACTTGATCAATATTATCAGACATATTCCACACTCTCACTATTCTTGAAATATCTATCTTCTTAGAGATGCTTACTAATATTCATTATTCATGATACCTTCCTTTCTCAATCATTCTTGAGTCCAGTAAACAAATTAACATGTTCCTAATGGACATTCTTTCTGTAAAAAGAATTGGATAACATAATGTTTGTATATATATATTACCTTGATTTCTTGTTTAACCATTTTTTCTTGAGTATAGTGATAATTGATTTCTAGATACCTTTCTGTGGAACTATTTTCACAACTACTAGTCAAGAATATTGTAACTTGCTTATGATAATATATTTCAAAGGCTTCTTTAATCAATTCGATGCATGAATCCTAGAGAAAGCATCTAATCCAAACTACATGGGTGATAGCCATGTGACATGCAATAAATTGAGCTTTTTGCATGTGTTTATGAATACGATCTATTTTCTATTTTCGCTAGAAATAATCAATCATGAACTCAAACCTACGAATAGACTTGCCGAACGGTAGTTCTCAATGTTCTGGGGATCACCCTTCTTATAGAGTAGTGTCATGATGGAGTTATTGATGAATTTCATGTCTTCAGGCTTAAATCGATGGATTCGAGGTTGTATATCATACTCATTAAGTCATCCTTTATGATCGGCCGAAATTTCTTAAAAATTATGAGATGCACCCATCAGGGTATGGTGCCTTGAGGGACTTTAAGTTCTTAACTACATTGAAAACATCTTCCTCGGAAAAGGGTTTAACCAGGTCCTCAGGTTCAGTGAGCTTACCCACAACTTTTGGGTCAAGGTCGAAAGAAAGGAATGGATTGGGTTGTGGCAGAGTAAAGTTGTTGGTAAAAGGCTATCACGACGCGAGCGATGCCTTCCTCTTTAGTGTGTAGTACCCATGTGGTCTTTTAGCACGAGGATATTATTCCTTCTCCTACGGTTCGAGGCAATAGTTTGAAGGTACTCTGTGATGTGGTCCCCTTCTCGAATCCATTTAACCTTAGCTCGTTGGTACAAAAGGAGGAATTCGTCCTCAGTTACCCACTCAAGTTTGAAGTGCAATGATCCAAGTTTACTCAAGGTTTCAGTTGTCATGCATCCATTAGAAAATGTGGCTTCATGGATTTGAATCTCGATCAAAAGTTTTTTTGAAGGATCCAACAAACAGGGATATGTGTCCTCGCTTCCAAGCAATGATATCATACTTAAGTCTTTTGACTTTAAGGTGCTAGTGATGGAATGGATTGATTGCTACACATGGTTTCGCTCAAGAGGATGGGCATGGGACGGACGCTTTGAATAAGGGTTCATCCATCCCGAAACCTTCCATATTAAATGATGGGTGTGTGGATTTTAGTGCAGTTAGGGTGGCGAAGATAGATTTGTGGTTCGAGAGAGCCTTGGATAAGGCTTGGGTTTTTGTTAATGAGGATATATCCAACAAGTTTGGGTAAATTAGGATGTGATCTATCATCGCCCATCTGTTTTGGGTAGTGTCAATCCAAGTGAACGAGGCACTTGGGTTGCGAAGATCAAAAAGTTCGGAATCAGTGCACCATTAAGCGAATTTGCAGGAGTGGAAAGTGGGGGTTTGTGGAGGATGATTCACTAGGGAATCATGTAATGTTAAAGTCTCCAACCATAATGAGGTTTCAATGGGAGTTAGTTGGGATGGCTAGATCGATCAGGAATGCATCATTTCCGTTGGCAGGAGGATCGTAAACATTGATGAAAGATATGTCAATATTACTCACTACATGGCAGAGGTTGACAATCGTGTGGAAATCAAAGTCAGTGCAATGGATGAGGTTGAATGTAAGGGGATCCCATCCCGTTAGAATACTCCAAGATTTACATATTTGGTTGGAGTGTCAAGAGAAATGGTAAAGGGATGGGAATATCTTTTGTTGGTCGAAGTCGGGGATCCTGATTTCATGGAATGATAAGATGTTTAGTTTTAAGCCATTACTCATATTGTTTACCATAGCAACCTTCCATAGGCCACGTAGGCCTTGGATATTCCATGAAAGGATATTAAGATCCACTGGTAATGTATGAGATCATGTGGTCAGATGGGTTGAAGAGGGATCAAACTGATAGTGCTTTTGAATGCTAGATGTTATCGATTAAAAATTTTGTATGAGGAGTTGTCAAATGATAACACTAGATGGGGTAGAGTTTTATTTAATAGCTTTAAGTGTCCAGGTAGGTGAATAGGTTGAAGTCTGGTGTTCACAAAGGTGAAAAGTTCATTGAATGAAAATATCAGACGAGAGAGTACTACAGAATAAGACACGATTGACGTGCACGATATGGCTTGCACTTGACGAGCACATGTGCTTGCCAATTTCTGAGCGAGCACTTGGGTTACACATGCGCTCGCCTGGGATGGTCGCCCATTTGGATTTTGAGACACGATGTTTGTTAATATATATGGGCGAGCACAGGGGTTACACAAGTGCTCGCCTAGCAAGGCATGGCTCGGGCAGGCACATGCCAATATGCTGGCGAGCATGTGTATAACCCTAGGTGAGCACATAATTGTGCTCACCTGCGTCTGTAAACAGAACGTCGGCTAGCCTCCTATTCCTTATTCTACCCGAGTTTCTCCCCCAAACCGTTCCCTCTTGCGATATGTGCTCTGCCTTCCTCGCCTCTCGGGACCCATGTTTGGGTCATTCAATCACATACACACACGTCTTCGTTTAGGTATATTCTTTCTTTCTCTCATTCTTTTTTATTTCATTACATTTCATTCTTATTTTGATGGTTTATGGTTTTCATATTATTGATAGTTTGCTTGTTCTTTTCTATATTCCTAGTGCTTAAACTTATTGTTTATGCTACATAGAACTTGATTAATATGTAGTTATTGTTAGGTTTGATTATGTTTGTCTAATATAGATGCAAATTTCATAGGCATGCCAAGTGTTTGATGAAATACCACAACCAGTAACATGACTAAATTTGTAAAATAAATTAGAATATTGAATTATAAAACAACACTAGTTTCATTACAATGATTCACGTCTTAATTGGGATTCTAGGATTGTAATTGAAAGTGGTAAAAAAGATAGAATTAGATGAATGTTGATATGAGAGAAGAAAAGAAGAAATACAAGGGAATGAATTAGAGGATGTATTGGCGGCGTTGAACTTGAATTTAGAGTAGGGATAGAAATGGCTCAATTGAAAGAGGGGATGGGAGATACAAAGTTGTTGGGAGTAAGAACACAAGGGGATGAACCTCAGCCCGATGTTAGAAGAAAATAATGAACAGAAAGGTTTATTAGAAGAGGGAGGAAGTTAGCCCTAGCTTCAACAACTGTGAGTGGTCGAAGGTGATAGATCGTGATGGAAAATTAAATACCAAAAAGGAGAGAGTGATGAATATGATTATAGATGCACAAAAATCATGAATTGATTGGAGAAATGAGAGGGTAAATATGGAGAAAAGACGGGGGAACATAGATAGAAGATTGAAGGGATATTATGGGAGAACCTAACTTGAAATCGATGGAGGGAGTCTCATGGGGTAGAGATCGGTGATCTTCGATTCTCGTGGCCTCGACTCTACGATGGTGGAGGGGGATATGGCTTTTTTTGGATCGGAGTAGTGACGGATATGGAAACTAGAAACACATTATATAGATACAAATTTAATTCTTAGTGTACATGTGATCAAAAGAAGGGCAGGACCATGTACGTTGTTCAACAAACACTAATAGTTATGTTGTGATAATTTTTATCACATTACATTTAAGTTAGTGTGTCCAAGTTTATCACATTAACTAATAGTTAGGTAGATAATAAGGCTAAAACACTAACTGATTATTAAATCTCACTAAATATTCACACACAATGTGTCCCTCCACACCGGATGGTGTGTGGCCCTATGCATCAGGAGGCGTGTGCAACACATTAGAGGATGTGTTATATTTTTTTAAATTTTATACAGTACTATTGAACTCACTTCAGGATGAGATATCATGGTGTAATGATCGTGGATTTGGATGTGTGCATGTGGAAGAATTTTTTGCAGGTACAATTCTATATACATATCATTTAAATACTTAATTGGACACTAATTTAGGATTACATCTATCTATATCCCCATCATTAACCAACTAAATATATGTAAATGTCTGGTCAACGTAAATGACTAAATATTTTAAAATCATTTTATAGTCTCACTTGTAGCACGTACAAATATGTGACGTAAAGTTATCATAAAATATTACATTTATGTTGACTTTTTTTTATTTCGGAGGTCCCGAACTAAGGGAGTCCGTAAGGATTTAAACTTATTATAAATCGATCGTTGATACATGTTGTAGTTTATTTCTAATGGATATTCGGTTGCATAACACATTCATCTCCGGTATACCAAACCAATCGTAATCTACTACTGAAATTTTCACTACAGTGAAGGTTTTGAGAGTTGATTGTGATTGGTTTATGGGGTATACTGAAAGGATGTGGGGTTATGCTACTGAATTTTCCTCAGGAGAGTGTTGCTCCACAAATGAATGCAGAGTAGAGGAATTGGTGGGGCGCTAGTCAGCATTCACTTGTGGTGCAGTATAAGATACTATGTGACAATCATCATCTTATAGTAAGTTTGAATCCTTATGGTGGGCTCAAGTGATAACTTAATAAAAATACTTCTCTTCTCATCTCATATAATTAGCGAAATTGGTTTAGGCCAACAATGGATTTTTGGTTTAACTTTTCTAGGTCTGGTCTCTTAACTTAAGCTGATGTTGAAACATATCTTCTTATTTGACTTTATGAATTGTTATATTCAGGTGAAATCGATGGCTAAAAGAGTGGATGTACAAGTGTGTGGTAGATGGATGTATTATAGAGACCTTTCAAAAAGGTGTTCAAGAGTTTGTGGAATTCGCTTACATCCAGGGTTCACGTGTGGTGGGCTATATTGTGTCTTTGTCAAAAGTGTCGTTTAATGAAGAAGAGATCTAAGGATGAAATTCAGTTACATCTTTACAAAAATGGTTTCAAGGAAGGATATCAAATTTGGTGGAGACGCGGTGAGGTCTTTGATGACACAATTAATGACTCAAATGATGCGGACACTATCAATTCATTTGTACATATAGCTATGGATGTTGTAGGTCTAGATTTTAACACTAATGGTCTAGACGAAGAGGAACATATGATGAGAAACAGACTTCTACGGGTTGTTGAGAAAGGCAAAAGAGCTCTTATGGTTGGGTGATGACACACCAAGCAACTCGGGTTACGTAATATCTATGGGTCGTTGCGACCCGAATCATGAGGCGTGATCAATCAAGAAAAATCAATACCACACAAGATCAAACAATCAATGCACAAAATCAAATAGATAAGTCGATAAAAACGATGTCAGCGGTCTCCGCTATTGATTAAACATGATGTAGCGACCAAGGTCGAATATACGGAGCATGAGTAAAACCTACGAAGTAGTCAGTGATCAGATCAGAAAATGCATATTTTTGTTGTTTTAAATTTTTGCAATTTTTATATATTTTTTGTATTTTCAAAATGAGAAAACTAACAAAAAACACCAGGCAAAAACTAGCTTTAACAATTTTTTGTTAAGACTAAAAATACTTAAAAATTATAAATAAAATTTTTTATATTTTTCAAATATGCAGATGTTTTTGGTAATTTTATGGTAATTTTGCTGATTATTATATGATTTTATAAAAAAGTGAGAAAAACCAACAGTGAGACAATGTATAGCCTGGACTAAAAGGTAAATCTAAAATGGTAAACATGCCTTAAAGTCCTGAGTGTGATTTTACGAAAAATAAATAAAAAATATCTACATAAGCAACTGAAATATTTTTTTATTTTTCTAGAATTTTTTATGATTTTTATAAGATTTTTAGTCTTTTATATTTTTTAGTTTTTATAAAGGATTTCCAAACAAAAATGCTATTGAATACAAAGCACATAAAATTACACACATACAAATTTTTATGGAATTTTTTAGAAAGTTTTTCAAATTTTTATGTATTTATAAAATAGACAGAATAGTTTTTAGGTGTTTTTTATTTTTAGAAAATATCAAATAAAACTAAATTAAGTCACAAAAATTCCCATAAATATTACATGTTAGCAGGAGCTAATAGTAATTTTTGTGGAAATTTAAGAATTAATTTAGTAATTACTTAATTAAAGACAACATACGCAACACACAGGGACCTATATGCAATTATAACAAAGTTGCAGGCCAAATAATCATACACTTAAAAGCTCAGGGCCTAAGATTGCAAAAATCCCAGAACAACACGCGTATTACACGTGACACAGGCTCAGAGGGGTATAAGTGCAAATACTAAAAAGATCCCATTTAAAATATAACGTTCACTAAGCACAAGGAGTACAATGCAAATAAACCAGCTAGGCACATGGAGCTACACGTGAGTCTAGATACGTGGGACTAAAATGCAAATACTTAATAGTTCGAGGTCCAAATTGTAAACTGTCTGAACTACAAATTTATTTAGGGCACTAGAAAGTAAAGGGTAAAACCTGCAGCTAAAATACTGCAATATACCCCTAGGCACGTGACGGGCGCATGGTGACTTCTGACGGCTCTGATCATCCCCTGCTGATGATCTGACGGTCTGCAAAATATCGTTGACGTGTGGATCAGATCTAACCTGTCAGATATGATCAATGGTATGAAAAGTTGTTGCTCTAGTCGGCTCAGATCAAAACTGGAACTCGGTTCCTCATCCAACGGTGATGGTGGATGGTGAATAAACTGGGGACTAGTGAGCTTCGATCAAGGATGGGTGCGCATCCTATGGGCTGATCAAGCCTCCAAAGGATCGAGCACCTCATGGGGAGTGCTCCGCGTCAGATGGTGGAGTTTGATCGGCTTAAGGGCGGTCGGATGGACGGGACTCCTGAGCTCCAACTGGAGCTGCTCCGCCGAGCAGCTGGAGCGTCGATAGGGGTTCCTTATGCGCTGGGGCACCTACAATGCAAAGCTAGGACTCAGGGTGAAGCTCTGGTCTGGGTTATTGATGCTAGATGGGAAAGAAGCAGCGATGAGGTGGATGGTTGATCTCCGACGAACGTGAGGGAGGGAGACCGAGCCTAATCTCCACACGATGGTTGAGATGTCGGGTGAACAGGTTGCGGAAGAAGATGAAGGGCGATGTGATGCGTCGATCTGAACGAATGGGTTTGGATATCGGGGCTCTGACCATCTGGTCGGAGCAAGTGAACGGGCGGCGGAGCGGAATGGAAAGAATGAATCAAAAGGCGAGCAGCGGGGGATAGAATGGATACCTGAAGATATGGGAGGACTCCTGAGCTCCAGGCGAAGATGGCTAACGAGGTAATGGCCTCGACCTCGCTGCAGAAGGTGGGGAGGCTAGACGCGGCGGAGCTCTGACCACATGAGTGAGCTGCGTGAACCACGTGACCAAACACTGCTCCAAGGGTGGCCTCCGGTAGCTGTCACTCAACCAAAGGTACCTAGGGGTGGAAGAGAGGGCAAGGAACGAGCTACAGTGCCAGGGAGTCGAAGAAGATGCTATATAGGCTTCCTAGGGGTGTGAGAGAATCGGGCGAAAGCACGCAACCCTAGGAAGATCTGTGCCTTCCTAGGGATCCGCGAAGGTGCCGGATCTCGGGAGGCAGCGTGGGCGAAGATTCGGATCAGAAGGAGGCTCGACCCGACCGAGTAAAAGGGGAGAACTGGCTCCAGTGAGAGGGGTTGGGTCGGGTCAAGCTTGGAAGAGGTCGTTGACCGTGGTCAACATCCGATCCTGGCTAATCAGAAAAAAGGATTTTACAAAATATTTACAAAATTAATAAAAAAATAGTAAATGACTTTAAAATTAAAGTGTATAAAATAAAAAATGTTTATTATTTTTCAAACTATTTTTTGTGATTTTTTAATTATGTTAAGAAAAATAAATTAATCTATATACACTATATAGTATTATATATGTATAATATACCTATGTATTATATACAAATATTTTTATTTTATTATTTTTATATAAATACCCTAATTTTATTTTTATATATTTATAACATAATTTTTGGAGTATAAAATAATTTTTATTTTATTTTTTATTGTTGATTTACAGGTTTATAATAAATAGGAAGTGAGACATATATACATGTGCCTTATAAAAGTGAGAGGTGATCTTATTTTATTTTATTTTATTTTTCTGATTTTTGTTTTATTGTTATTTTCTTTTTGGGAATGAATACAAGGAGGTAAAAAGAATATTTTATTTTTTTGTCAAAAATATTATTTACAGATATAAGTAATATGTACAATATAGAGTAGGCCCTATCTCTCTCTGCTTATTTTGTTTGGCGATCAGGTCAAGGCTTGACCTTCTCTTAGGGTTCGGGTCGCTCTGTATTTATTCTAAATACCTCCTTCCTTTTTCTTTTTTCTTTATTCTTTTATTTAAGCACAAATACATGCTGAATATACACTATTAACACATGCATGCAGAATGCTAACTTATTGTATTTACACCTATTTACATGATGCTTTGCCCAGATAAAATAGCTAAAATAAAAGAACAAAGAGTGAGAATCAGATATTCATCACCCCCCCCCATACTTTACGTTTGTTAGTCCCTTAGCAAACACTTATTTGAAAAGAAGTGAAAAAGAAAAGAAAAGGAAAAGAAAGAGAAACAATGTTGTTTATTAAACTTGTCTTCATTAAATTGAAGTATGGAGCTCAGTCAGATATTTGGATTATTAGTTTGTCGGAACCTTATTTGGACCTAGGTTTAAGACTCAACAGCCTTTAAGTTCCACCAATCTATGATCAAGACTCCTCAATAATCCAGATCAGAACAAGTCTACATACACAAACTCTAATGACCATGAATCTTTTCTTGTACGGTGTAAGTGATATGTAGCTCCCCACCTCAGAAATGACAAGGCAACAACCTCCCTCAACAAGGTAACTCTAATGCCCTAGTCTAGCAGTTCTTTCCTCGAGGAGTGGGGTATTCCCTTCTAAATTCAAGTTCAACAGGCTCAAGAAGAGGGGGAAAGAAGAGAATGGACAGTGGCCAGTGTAGCCACGTATCTCTAGGAGCCCAACCAGTGTAGCTAAGTCTCACGCTGTAAGCTTCATGAGATGAAAAGGTGTAACATAAGCTTTGCTTTATTTGGCTATATACACTCTGGCAGGCATTTCGTTTTCTAACAGGCCCGCCACTTTTTTGGAGTTTTCTTTCTTTTACACTTTTTTTGATGTGCATATGTACAACATATCCACATGGTGCAGCATATATACATAAGGACTTTTTCCTCTTGAGCTAGTAGACTATCCCTCTTTTGAAGCATTATTGCAACCCACAACTCCTGTCTTTAGACCTCAATGCTACTAGGCCAAGTTGAGACGCACGTCCCTTCCTAAAGGAAGACGAGAGGTTCCGCCTAGAAGTACTACCCTCGTATGTGATGAATATCCGTTTCATCATCTTTATTCTATTATTTTGCCCTTAAAAACCCTAGTAAATGCGTGTAAATACTGTTAATTTAGGTATTTTATCATCTGTGCATTATTGTGTAAATAGTGTATAAATTATTATTTTTAATGCCAAAATTATAGAATAAAGAAAAGAATAAAAATATTGCAAATATTTTATGACCAGAAACCCTGAGACCTAGGCATCTTGCTGATTAGGTCGACAAGGAATAAAATAGGGGGAGATGAGGGCCTAAATACAATAAAAATCCCTTTTATTTAATTCATTCTTTATTCATTTTTTGGAACCTATTTTTGATTCCACTTTTTATACCTCAAATAAAGAAACTTTATACATGAAAGTTGTAGATAATTAAATATAGAAAAGTACAAAATTGATTTCACACAAAAATAATTCACAGATAAAAAGTTATGATCTGAATAAGATTCTAAAATCCTAATTTCCCAGACCTGTATCTCTCAAATAAAAACTGAAATATATCAAAATTACTTTAATTTATATAATTTTCAATAAGCTATTTAATGAAGGTGGTTTCATATTTTTCTGAGTTATAGTGTGAAAGTTAGGTTTTGGACCCCTATTGTATACTTTTACTGATTAAAATATTCATTTTATTTATTATTTAATATTTTTATAATTTTATATTTTTATAATTTTGTAAATATTGTTTATAATATATATATATATATTAAAATAGGAATAAAAACATAATCAAACATAAAAATAAAATACTTGTATGAAATACATAGGTATAATACCTATAAGTATACCTATAAAGAATACACTTTTATTTATTTAATTGTATAATATACATCAGAAAAATAAAATAGAAATATATTTAAGTGTATAAAACTAAGTTATAAATTTATAAAATAATAAACAAAATTAATAAAATTAAATATACAAAATAAAAATAAAATATTAAAATATAAAGATAAATATACCTATATAGCCTTAAAAGGGAATTTGTAATTTCGAACCTTGAAAAAATAAATAAAAATCATAATAAAATAATTCTAAAAATAATAAACATTTTTTATGTTATAATCTAAATTTAGTAAAATCAATTATTATTTTAACTGATTTTCTAATTATTTTTCCAATGATTTTTCTGGTTGGCACACGTGGACCAACCAGATTCAACCGTTGGTTGACCTCGGTCAACTCTCTGACCGAGGTCTGCCATGTCATCAGACCTTGTTTTTGTCTGTTTTTGTGGATTTTTCGAGGTCAAATCTTTTACCATCTCGTATCGACTTCTTCACGACTTTTGCTCCTCGTCTAATGCTCTTACACGCCGGCATCATTCCTTGGCTATTGGGCCACTAAATCGTTGTCATTTTCTCATCTTTTGGAGCCGGTTGTCAACCTCCGATCTTCCCTTGAATCTTTGACCAATCTTCCACCCACGAAATCCAATCCTTGGAGCTCAAGGACCTTCCTGGTGACAGCAGGAGTGGAGTGCATCCTCTAGGAGGCATCGCGGGCGTCGAATTGAGCGGATCCACCTCACCAGTGTGTGTCGCCGGAGCTCGCAGTTGGCACCACTTTGGTGAGTTCTTTCTTCTCTCTTTGGTGCTCTTTTAAACCCTTAGGACTATTGTAGTTCATCGTCGCACGTTCCTCTCATCGAATCTCTTTAGATCATCTCAAAAGTCCCTTGTTTTACGTCTGGTTGTGCTTCAGGTTTTGTCGGTCGACGTCGAACATCACCCGACCGTTACCATCCCCTTACGCCTCGCTACGGGGTCGCGGTAGTTTGCCCGCGACCCTTTCACCTGCTTCTTGCAAGTCCTGGTGCCAAAGAACGGACCTGGAGCCCATTTTGCTGTCCACTAAAGATACCTAGAGAGACTTTGCTCCACCGCCTTCATGCCCACACTTCGACGCATCTCCGGCGATTATGAGGGACCCAGCAGACAGAGGAGGACCCTCAGAGTCGTCCGACCACTTTGGAGCTTCCCAGATCGTCGGAGGATGGAGAATGAGCTCGGGTAAGCTCGCCTCATCGGGGTTGCTTCCCAGTTCATCCTCCACCATTCGTCGTCGTTCAATCAAGATCGGTGCTCCAGGTTAACAACAGTCATCGGATCTCGCGAGCCAGCGCCGTCAGATCTTCATCGACGTTCTAATCACGATCGTTGATCGCGAACCGTCATCTCCGCTTCTCGGGAGGTGATGAACCCCAAAAATCTGGCGGTCGTATATTCCACACAAGGCGGGAACACAGTCGATGCGTTGACCGTTCAGAAATTTGGGTTTAATCAACAATTAACCCACAATATCAATCAAACAATGAGAAGCAAATGTGTAGTTAAAATTTATTATAACTCTACAATAAGGGTGTATAGTGCAAGTATGTGTAGAGTGTCGAACTTAAGAAGCAAGCAGGATAGACAAGGCAATAGTACTCAAAAATATGAAAGTGATCAAATGCCTATAAGTGCTATTTTTGGTGGGTTTTTAATTTTATATATATTTTTATTATTTTTAATTTCTATTTTTATATTTTGATTTTTGATTTTCTGATTTTGTATTTTACTTTTATATTTTATACTTTTTATATTCTTTTTCTTTTAATAAAGATATAATATATATAAGGAATATATATATACACTAGAGAAAAGAGAGAGATAAAAATAAAGAAAATTACTCAAAATACAGGAAATAAAATATTTTTATGATTTTTATATTTTTCTAATGTTTTTGTTATTTTTTATATTTTTTTCTATTTTTTGGTGTTTTAAAAGACAAAAATACTAGTAAACAGTAATTACAATATATATTCGAGACAAAATATAGAAATAAAATAGCAAACAGGAGTGAAAATTTTCAAATTAATTTTTAGAGATAGATAATAGGATAAGGAAATTTCAGAGATAGAAAATACAATTTTTGGAGTTCTTATGATTTTTTTCGATTTTTATAAAGATTTTGAGAATTTTATTATTTTTAGGGGTTTTCTTTTGTAATTTTTAGGGATTTTTGGTCAAAAAATAAAATAAGCTAAAACACACGAAATATATATTTTTTGGAATTTTTCAAAGACTTTTTATAATTTTTATGTATTTTCTAATGCAAAAAGTAACAAAAATGCTTTTTTTATTTTTATAAATATTAAAATGCAATAAAAATGTGAAATAAAAAGATAGCGTTAAATTACAATGCAACAGGAGCTTATGTTATTTTTTTGGTAATTTTTTGAGTTAAAATGATGCATGAAATAAATGCAAGCATCCACACAAAAATACAATACTAGCAAGGGTAGAAATGTAAATACACAAAAGTTCAAGGGCCTACTTGCAAATTTTCCAAAAATATATAACGTTGAAAACAATTTTCTGGACTGAATATAAATACCCAAAACTGGAGGGAGTTCCCTGCAAAATTTCCAAACTCACGCACACGGGGCACGTGACCTGGCAGGGGTATTTTTGCAATTTTACAACATTCTAGGGGCTAACATGCAATTTTACCAAAATATTACAACTTAAATAAAAAGTTTCTGGACTGAACTAAAATAAATAAACCCTAGGGGGGCTTTGCAAAATACCCACCACCCCACGTGCGTGAGTCACGTGAGGTGACTTGGATAGGACCTAAATGCAAATATTAAAAGTATGGGGGTCTAAATGCAAATATTACAAAAATATTTAAACTACATCTGAAAGTTTAAGGACTAAAAATAAAACACAAAATGGCAGGGTTCAAAGGTGCAAAATACCCACGGCCTAGCGATCCAATGGTGGACGTCCTTCACTTATCCACGTGGTGCTTCGGGGACGGCCGATGACGGTTCGGTGGTGACGGTTGCGATCATATCTGGCGAGGAGATCGACGGTCGATGCAGGCCTAGATCGGACGGCTGCGGAACGAACTGGAGCGGGCCTCTGATCGGACGGTGGAGGCACCCGGAGGAAGAACGGGGAAGAACTTCACCGAGGTGAAGTTCCTCCGGCGAGATGGCGCAACTCCGGTGGCCTGTGCCGTAACAAAAAGGTCAGGGAGACTCCTGCGGTGATGCTCTGGCTGCTAGGTCCCTTAAAATCGTCGGAGAGGTACTATGGCACTGTCGCGAAGGTGGCGGAGCTTGGAGCTCCAGGTATCTCCGGCGGAGAACGAATCCGAGTACCCAGGCGATGTTATGCTCCCAGTACCTGCAAAAATGGATGAGAGGGTCCAGGGCAAACTGCCTGGACCCCGCGGAGGTGCGAAGGTGGAAGGATGAAAGCGGAGCGGTGACTTGGATTTTCGGCCAGAGGTGCGCTCCAGCGAGGGGGTACGATTGGGCGATTCAGTGAACGGAACTCGAAGATCTAAGGCGGGAAATGATCCTAGAACTACAAGGAATTAAAAGAAGCAAAAAGGAAGGGGAAAAGGGGTATACCTCGATGGTCGGAAACCAGAGGAGGAAACGTCGACGGCGAGGTATGCCGGAGGTGATGGAGACCGCCCTGGTCCAGGCCGCGACTCACCAACAGGCCCTGGAGATAGCCTGTCACTCTAGCTTGCACGGGCACTCGAAATGAGGGGCAAATTTCGGTCCGAAGGGGTTTAAACTGGAGCTCGAAGGTGGCGGGTCTGTTATGTACAAGGTGGTGGCGTGATTTTGGGATCAAGAGCACGCGCGCATGATGAAGATATGGCGTGATCCGGATGCATGGCGTGGCTCTGTGGTGATCGGGGAAGAATTCCCAAGAAGAGGTCGAAGCCGGAAGACGCAGGGATTTGGCATGAAAAATGCACGAAATCGGGCAAAAATCTTACGTGTCAGAAGCTGCAGGCCTCGGTCAGGGAGTTGACCGAGGTCAACCAACGACCAGCGCTGGTTGGTCCACGTGGACCAGTCAGAAAAATGCTGGTCAAAATTATCTGAAAATTCAAAAAAAAATAGTAAATGAATTTATTAATTTTAGGTTATCAAAAAAAATATTCTTTTTTTATAAAGAATTTTTTGGTGATTTTTATTTATTTTTCTGAGGTATAAAAATACGAGTTACCTTTTTAGGCTTATATAGGTACATGTATCTATGTATTTTAATATTTTATTTTTATTTTTATTTATTTGATTTTATTAATTTTGTTTATCATTTTATAAATTTACAACTTATTTTTAGGGATGTAAATATATTTTTATTTTTTTTATGATGTGTTTTGTATACTTAATAAATTAAGGATATATATAGTATAGGTATAAGTATAGGTATTTTACCTATGTGTGAAGTATAAGTAATTTATTTTATTCCTTTAATGTTTTATTCTTGTTTTAATGTACACACATACTATAAATAATATATACAAATTTACAAAAATATAAAATTATAGAAATAATGAAGAATAAATAAAATAAATATTTTAATCAGTATAGGTATACTATAGGGGTTTAAAACCTAACTTTCAAACCGTAGCTCCGCAAAATATGAAACCACCTCCATTAAATAGCTTGTTTAAAATCATATAAAATTAAGGCGAGTTTGATACTTTTTGAGCTTTTATTTGGGAGATATATGTCTGGGAAGTAGGGATTTTGGGAATTTATTCAGACCATAACTTGGTATCTATACATTAGTTTTGAGTGAAATCAATTTTGTTTTTTTCTATATTTAATTATCTACAACTTTTATGTACAAGGTTTCTTTATTTGAGGTATAAAAAGTGAAACCAGAAATAGATCCCAAAATGAATAAAAGAATGGATTAAGAAAAGGGAATTTTATTGGTATTTTGGCCCTTATCTCCCCCTACTTTATTCCTTGTCGACCTATTCATCCAGATGCTTAGGACTCGGGGTTTTGGGTCATAAAATATTTACAAAATTTTATTCTTTTTCTTTTCTTTTCTTTATTCTATAATTTTGGCTTTAAATACTGTATTTTATACACTGTTTATGCACACATGCATGGATGCTAAAATGTATGAATTAAGGGTATTTACATGCATTTGCCAGGGTTTTTGAGGCCAAAATGATAGAATAAAGATGATGAAATGTGGATTCATCATCCCCCTATACTTTGCCTTTGCTTGTCCCTAGCAAACACTTATGCAATAAGTGCAGAAAAGAAAAACAAAGAAAAGAAAAAGAAGAAAGTAGATTTAGTTTACTCATCAAACTTGTCTTCACAAAATCAAAGTTTGGAGCTTAAGTCGGACCTTTGGAGTTTTAGTGCGGGCGGAACCTTAATGAGAACTGGATTTTAAATCCAACATCCTTTAAGAATCCCAAACTCTGTCCAAGTCTCCTCAATAACCAGGTCAGAAATATCTCAACTCATATGCAAACCCTTACGACTATGAATCTGACTCGTACTGTGTAGGTGATTGTTGCTCTCCCCAACTAGAATGACAAAGAGACTGACTTCTCCAGTACGACAACCCAATGATTCCTCAATCCAATAACTCCTTCCTCGAGGAGCAGGGTACCCTTCTAAGTTCAAGTGGCAACCAGCTCAAGAGGAGGGGGTGAAGAGAAGAATGGACGGTAGCCAGTGTAGCTACCTATCCTAGGATGCAAGACCAGTGTAGTCAAGTCATCCCGCCGCAGGCTCACATGATTTGACTTTGATGCTCAAGCTTGCTTATTGGCTATACAACATATTCACATACTTTGCAGGCATTTTATTTTTGTAGAGGCCTGTCCATTTTTATGATACTATTTACAGCAGCATTTACATAGGGAGTTTTTCCTCTTGAGCCAGTACACTATCCCTCTTTTGAGGCTTTATTGCAACCCACACTCTCATGTCTTTCGAATTCCTCACCACTGGACGGGTTGGGGTGCACTTCCCTCCCTAGAGGAGGACAAGTGTTTCCACTTGTGTGCATCTCATACTGGCAAATCCAATCCCCTCACCACTCCAACTGAGTTGAGCCATGTGAAAGGTGCAGGTGTCCAAGTTAGGTCATTATCAACAAGAGTCGTGCGTGTGTTCCGAAATACTCTACTTAGGCAGTCAAGAATCCATTGAACTAAGTCTCGTGATCCTCAAAGAATTAAGTCAACTAGACCTCAAATACCTCAAACCCAGTTCCTATAAGGTTTATGTTATTAGGTAGATTTTAAGTTCCAATCAAGCTCCAATCTCCGGATTTTATTTAGACTTGGTCAACTATTAAACTCAATCCGAAAAATGCGAATGCTATGCGAATGCTATGAAGAATTCAGAAAATATTTTTGTGATGCAATTTTCAAAGGTTTTGAACTTTTTATGGATTTTTGAAAAGATGATGCATATGCACTCTTTTGTATTTTTCAAAAAGATTTTTCAGATGTTTTTGGTATTTTAATTTTGCAAATATTTTTGGGATTTTTGAAAATAAAAAGTTTTGGCCAAAAACTAGGTACAAATATTTACACGGGAGTGCTTCTTATATTTACAAGAAGTGGTTTTTAAGAATTTACAGGGGTAAGTGATCAATTTTATAGGTATATACGTAATGAATTCTGGTGTGATGTATGTATTCCTCAAACTTATTTGAAAAGGTTTTTACAAACAATTTTGAGAAACTATAGTCCAAAATAATTTTTACAAACATTTTCACAAACATGTACATACATTTGAAAATCATTTTGCAAAGGTTTTTCAAACAATATAGATAGATTTTTCAAAATGTTTTTACAACCATTTTCAAACCACTTGCAAATCATTTTTCAAACATTTTATTTCACACAAAGAAAATAAATTTTGCAAACCAAAATGTTTTTACAAAGGTTGAAAACATGTAACAAAACGTTTTCCAAATAGTTTTCAAAATATTTTCACACGGATTTTCAGATTATTTTTCAAATATTTTACAGAGAATATTTCCACCTGATTTATTAATCAAAAACACAAAAAGAATTTGAGGAATATAAACATCTTTTTATTAAGGTCTTTGATGAATTTTTGTAAGTGTTATTAGCTATATTTATTAGTAAAAATATGAAAGTACAAGTTATAGCTAAAGCGTATACGGAGTATATACGACCCCCCCATACTTAGCTTGAGATATGTCCTCATAGATCGGAAAGAAAAAGAAGACATAACTCGTACTGAGTATAGACAAGTCTAAAAAATGCGTAAATACAGGAAGGAATGAAGGAATGAGAAGTTGACCGTCCCCCCTATACTTAGGATCAAATAATCCTAAGTACAACAGACTGTACACAATGCAGGGAGGGTCAAGGGTGGGAATGAACAAATCGTACTCTGATTGTCTCGCCCTATACTTAGGGTAAGATATCCCTAAGTATAGACAAGAAGAGGAGAAAATGGAGAGGATCAAAGAAAGAAGAAGAAAAGAAAAGAAGAAAAGTGAACAAATAGATCACAGCTCAGTGTGTGCACCCCCCTATACTTAGGACAAGGCGTGCCCTAAGTATAGCAAAATCATAGGATGAAGACGAGGTGACAGACCTAACGGAAGAATGAATGAATGATATAGACAAATAGATCTATACAGAGGAAGATAGAAGTGATAATCATGTACGAGACGCATAAGTTGTGAGTCAAAAAGCACGTCTCATACTAGATGAATCAGGGCAACATCAACGGTCGGCGGATCATGATCTAGATATGGTTTCAAGTGCTGACCATTGACTCTAAAAGTGGAAAATGATGAAGGTTCGGATATATCAATGCTACCATTATCATGCACCTTCCGGACCACATATGGTCCTTTCCATTTACTTTATAGTTTCCCTGGGAATAATTTTAACCTAGCATCAAATAACCATACTCGTTGATCTGTCTCAAATTGTTTATGGCTGATTCGGGAATCGTGCCATATTTTCATTTTCTCCTTATATTGTAGGCCACTTGAGAAGGTTGTATCTCTTAGTTCTTCCAGGGTTGCCAATTCTTATTTCCTTTGTTCTCCTACACTCTTAGGATCCAATAATAGCTCTGTAACTGCCCAAAGTGACTTATGCTTTATCTCCACTGGTAAATGGCATGGCTTGCCATAGACGAGATGAAAGGGAGATGTCCCTAATGGTGTCTTGAAGGAAGTCCGATAGGCCCACAAGACCAAGTCCAAAAGCTGTGACCAATCCTTTCGGTCTGGGCGGACTACCTTCTGTAAAATTATCTTAATCTCCCTATTCGACACTTCAGCAAGACCATTAGTCTGAGGGTGATATGGCGTGGCAACACGATGGTCAATACTGAACTCGTCTGCAAGGGCATTTACCTTGTCGTTAATAAAGTGAGACCCCCCCATCTGAAATCAAGACTCTAGGCACCCCAAACCATGAAATAATATTTTTCCTCAAGAAACGACATACGGTTTTAGCATCTGCGGCTCGGGCGGGGATGGCCTCAACCCAACGACTCACATAATCTACAGCAAGGAGAATATACTTAAATCCCTGACTTTTAGGAAATGGGCCCATGAAATCAATTTCCCATGCGTCAAAAACCTCACAAAAGTGAATGGGTTGTATGGGCATCATGTCTCTCTGTCTGCAAGTACCCATCTTCTGACAGTCAGTACACCTTCTCACGAACTCATCAGAATCCTTGAAAAGGGTAGGCCATCAATGGTCGGATCGGAGCACCTTTTGTGATGTCCGTCTCCCAGAATGATGTCCTCTTGCCTCGAGCTTGTGGCAGTAGGTGAGGACGCTATGTTGCTCATCTTGAGGAATGCACCGTCTCCAGATGTTGTCCCCTCCTTCATGATAAAGGACGGGGGTCCTTCCAATGGTACGACTTTTCCTTCGCAAGGAAGGTCTCAAGCCGCTGTCTGGGCCAACCTTGTGGTATAGATTTGGCAACAAGGTAATTCACAATGTCGGCATACCATGGAAGAGAGGTGATAGCAAGGATAGCCTCATCTGAAAAAGTCTCAGTAATAGGTGCTATGGGCTCAGATTCCTCAAGGTTCACTAGGCAGGAGAGGTGATATGCCACAACATTCTTAACTCCAGATTATCCTTAATCTTGATATCAAATTCCTTGAGGAGAAGGATCCATCTGGTCAATCTGGCTTTGGCATCCTTCTTCGACATCAAGTACCGAATGGCAGTGTGATCTGTAAAAATTGTCACTCTAGATCCAAGAATGTAAGATCTGTACTTATGCAAAGCAAAGACTACCGCTAGCATTTCTTTCTCAGTCACTGTATAATTCCTTTGAGTTGCATCCAATGTCCGGCTAGCGTAGTGTATGGCATAGGGTAATCCATCCCTCCTTTGTCCAAGCACAGCCCCTATGGCATGATCAGAAGCATCTGTCATGATCTCAAATGGAAGAGACCAATCGGGTGGCTAAAGGACAGGAGCCTCGACAACTAAATTCTTGAGAGTCTCGAAGGACTTAAGACGCTTATCATCTACGAGGAACTTGGTGTCTTTATTCAATAAATCTGTAAGCGGTCGGGCAATTCGACTGAAGCCCTGAATGAACCACCAGTAGAAACCGACATGCCCCAGAAAAGACCGCAACTGTCTCAAATTGGACGGTGGATTGAGTTTTCTAATGATATCCACCTTGGCTGGATCAACCTCCATGCCCATGTTGGAGATGATGTGACCAAGGACCGTCCCCTGAGTCACCATAAAGTGACTCTTCTCCCAAGATAGTACAAGGTTTACCTCTATGCAGCGCTGAGGTACTCGGTCTAGGCAGTCAAGACAAGCATCAAACATGTCGCCATGATCGAGAAATCATCCATGAAGACCTCCAAGCAGTCACCTATCATGTCCGAAAAGATGGACAACATGCACCTCTGGAATGTCGCCGGAGCGTTACATAGACCAAAGGGCATCCGTCTGAAAGCATAAGTCCCAAATGGACAGGTGGATGTCGTTTTATCCTGATCTTCGGGCGCAATAGCCACTTGATTGTATCCAGAATACCCATCAAGAAAATAATATTGACTCTTCCCAGCTAGCCTCTCGATAATCTAATCAATAAATGGTAGTGGGAAATGATCCTTCTTGGTGGCCTCATTCAATCATTTGTAGTCCACACAGACCCTCCAAGAAGTGGGTATCCAGGTGGCGATCTCCTCTCCAGACTCATTCACAACTGTAGTGACACCCGTCTTCTTGGGTACCACATGTAAAAGACTAACCCACTTAGAGTCGGAGATGGGGTAGAAAAAATCGACACTCCACCATTTAGATATTTCCTTCATTACCACATCTCGAAGGTTTGGGTTCAGTCGTCGCTGGAACTCATGCGATGGCTTAGCGTCCTCCTCGAGATAGATATGGTGGGAGCACAGGGCCGAACTTATCCCCTTGAGATCAACCACACTCCATTCTATTGCCTTGTGGTTTCGTTCAATAACCTCTATCAAACGAGATTCTTGTTCTCCAGTCAAATCTGCTGAGATAATGACTGGGTGCATATCGTGTTCTCCTGCAAGGAATCTGTACTTGAGCGAATGTGGTAAAGGCTTCAATTCTAGCTTGGTGGGAGCTAGCAAATCTGGCTTCTAATATGTCTATGTAAAAGCAACCAGGTCTGCATGTGAGAACTCTCGTTGTACGTGTGATTCTGACGAAGGGAACCCTGTTGGTGGGTCTATCATCTGTACTGGCTCACTCTCCGTCCTCTCTGTCGGCTCATCGGGAAACAGATATGGCAAATATGCATCAAAATCCTTCCAATCAAAGTCTGCCTCCGAGGGATCTGAATCTGAACAAACATCAGAATCTTCACTCATCACACAACTATCATCCTCTATAGTGTCCTCTGTCAAGGGTGTGCTCTCTGAACTCTCGTCTGCCGTAAAAGGTATGTACTCTGAGTCTGTAGACAAGGCGAGGGCTCGTGCTTCTGGTTCTTCTCAAACTGCTTCATCATCGGTCATCACAAAATCACACTCTTAGTGGACGTCTAACTCCGCATCTGTCATCTGCACTGTGTCACTGCATGATTCTAAGCCGGTTGAATCTATCGCTCAGGTTTCGTCAATCGTCTCTATTTGTATACTCTCTCCCTCTACGCGAAAGTACACCTTCCCACTATCATGGACGATCACTGCCTTGGCTGTGGCCAAGAATGGGCATCCTAGTATGATGGGGGTATCGGTCACCGATTCAAAGATCTCCATGTCCAATACGACAAAGTCCATGGGGAATTTCAGGCCCTGAATGGTGACGACCACGTATCTCAACAACCCCTTCGGCCACTTGATAGACCTATCAGCAAACTGAAGGACTGTCCGACTCCGATGGAGCGGGCCGAACTCGAATCGGTCGAGTAAGGTTGCCGGAAGAAGGTTGATAGAAGAGTTGTTGTCTAATAGAGTACGATCGAATGGCTGCTCACTAATCTGGCATCTGACATATGAAGCTCCTACATCAGGTCTTTTGGCTGGCAGATGGTTCTGAATGGCACAACATGTAGCATGGGTCAGCACATGGATTTCTCCTCTAGTGTTATGCCTCAAGTGCCTCTTGTAGAGTCAGCTGTATCTGAAATATGTCTATCACCTGTTGTCTGAACTCTAACTGTTCCTTCTTTTGGGGGTTTTCTGTTTTATTCCCCTTCGTCGAGCGGAGTGCTTGAGGGAAGGGGATGGATGGGCCCTCCTCAGACAGAGGGTTAGGAAAAGGTTTCTGGCCCCTGTGAAGAACTGAAATCCATGCAAACATCATCATTCAATGCACATGGACTCGGAACTGATGAAGAAATCTTTCCTTTATTCATTTTTTTGTTCTTTTTCATAGTGTACAGGGATACAGAAAGTGGCAATACATAAGGTTGGAATACAGATGGACTCAAAATGGGGGCATCAGTACCACCCAAAATCTTCTCCTTTGTGGCCTCAGCACCGCGCTCTGGTTCTGCATCAAAAATGGCGGTATCAGCACCACCGTCTGCATCTCGTATCACGACGGCCTTGGTACCATCGTCTGGATCGTCATCCTTGGTGACATCAGCACCACCGTCATCATCATCATTGTTGTTAGAGGCATCAGCACTGCTTCTCTCCTCATCTGGGGCTCTAGATTCTCCATGGTGTTGTCCCTCAAATGAGGCTCCGCCGGCTGGTTCCCTACCGCTCCTAAGTGACACGAAGTGAGTATCAAAGATAGAATGCATGTCATTCAAATAAGCACTAGGAGTGGTATCCTCTGTAGACTGTACCTGCTCAGACTTTCTCTTCAAGTTATTCGGGTTCGGCTCACTCTGTGCAGGTATGGCAGCTTTTCCTTTCATTATGTCCCTCATTTCCTGTCAGAACTCATCCATTTCTCACCGGAAGGATGCCTGCTGTTCGGAGAGGAAGCAGGCGAGATCATCAAGTGTTGGGTTCTCTAAGGCAGGTGCGGGAGAACCGGGAGTGTTCCCTTGTTGGAACTGAGGATGTTGGTGAGGCTGGGAGAACTGCTGCTGGTAAGGCTGTTGCCGCTGCCTCCACTGTTGTCCCTGATAGGTGGGACGAGGATTCTGCTGATAATATTATTGTTGTTGGGAGTATTGGGGCTGATGGTGTTGACTATTGTGACTGCCCTGAGCTGGAGATTGTTGTTGGGATGAGGCACCTCCGGTGGTCCACCGGAATCCTGGATGATCACGACGAATCCCAGCCTGTTGAGGGTACCGGTCGTACCATATCCTATTGACTTCCATCAACGGCTCTTGCTCAAAGGATGGAGGTGGTAGTACTGCCAATGGCCGATCCGGCTGATAGACCACCATCTGAGTGTCATTAGATGGTGGTTGCTGTGAATAGTGTGGTAACTGTTGTACCGGCACCTCCTGGACCTGGTGAACTTGTCGATATGCGGGGGGTGGTGGGGTAGAACGGCTACCTCTGGACTCAACCAGTGACCTGGGAGGCGGATGTGAGGCTGATTGTGCCTCCTGAATACTCAGGATGTGAGTCTTCAGGTCACTCATGGTGTTATCCAACTGGTCTATCTGTGCCAGACCTTGGCCTTGCTTCTTCTCCAAAATTTCAACGCGGTCCAATTTTTCACTAATTATGCCCATGTCAGCAGCTGATGATTCATCTTGTGTTGTTGTTGCTGACGAAGTATGGTTTCCAGCATCGATCATGGTAATGTGGTGATAAGAAGTAGCTTGTGGCGGGACCTTGGAGTTTGTGTAGATTCGGCCTTGGGACATCACTGTAGAATTTTCTGCCATTTGCTCATAGATGGCCCAGACTGCTTCTGCATCCTAGGAGAAATAAGATCCCCCACAAGAGGCGTTTACAAGCCCCCGCAGCTCCAATGTCAGCCCGCAAAAGAAACTTTGGACAAGATTGGCTTGTGATATCTCATGGTGTGGACATCGGTCTATGAGCTCTCTAAAGCGATCCCACGCTTCATGGAATTGTTCGTTGGGGATCATTGTGAAATTGTTGATTATTGCTCTTGCTGCATTTTTCCGGCCGAGTGGATATTACTTGTTCAAGTACTTATTCCGGAGTTGCTCCCAAGTGTCGATATACCTCCCCAAATGTTTCAGCCAATAAGCTGCTCTATCAACCCAGGAGAATGGGAAGGCTATCATTTTGATGGTGTACTCAGTCACAAACCTGTCGTGGATTGTACTGCATATCATTTCAAATTCTTGCAGATGGAGGTGAAGTTCTTCAGTGGCCATCTCGTGAAATTTGGGCAGTAGTTGAATGGTATGTGGGCGAAGCTCGAAGTCTCCATAGATGGGAAGGAGTCGGATCCATCGGTGCATGAGGGTTGCACCAGGGTTGTGCAACTGCCTCATGGTCCTCGGGGTCGGCCTCTCCTGGTTCGGTTCTTCTCCTTCGCTTGCTGCGTCTGGTATATCTCCACCCTCACGTCGTTCTTCTTGTCCCTCACGCATCCCCCTCATAATTTCACCCATGAACAATCCATGGTCTCTGATCTGTCTCTGCATGGTTTCCAGGGAGGCTAACAGTGAATTGTTGATGGCAGCTTGATCATATATGTATGGAGGTGGTCTCTGCTCATCTGGGTGTTCCTCTCTGCCTTCCATTTCTTGGGTTTCTGCAAAGTCAAAAGAATCCATCTCAGGTGTTGTCAAATACTCTGAACTCTGTTCTGCACTAAATTCTGACACCACTGGATTAATAGAAGAAGAAGGATGGACGAGGGGGAATAGGGTGGACGTGAACTCGGGCTCGGAAAGTGGGTCTGGACTCCCCGAAGCCGACCTAGATGAATAAGGAGGAGTGCTCGATAGCGGCGCCACTAGACGTGGCCTAAGGGATCTCCTTCCCATCATCTTGATCTAGATAGAAAGGCGGATGAGATCTGGAATGCAAACAAGATGGTCAATCAAACTACCAATTCACCTACACAACTCTTGAGCTGATGACCGTGAAGGTTCGGTCTGTTATCTTGTCCAATTTTATTAGGTGATCAGTCAATCTATCAGAGCGTTAGAGTGAGCTGTTAGGAACCCTACTTTCCTAGCCGATTGTCCCGATCCACGTTAGATCTTTCCCAGCCAGTATAAATTGCGGACTGTAACCCGGTTGTTTCCGCAAATTCAATCTGCTAAGGATGTCGCAGTTCGCTTTACCGAATACCGGAGAGATCCTCACTGGAGAACGACTAACCACGATCAGTAGTCAACCAGAATTTTAGGCGTGGCTCTATCCTAATGTCGGGTCACTCTCTCGCAACAGATAAATCAAACAATGAGGGGGTTACTCTCCCCAAGACAAATTTTTTGGTGGGATGAGTTTTAAGGTCAAGTTTGCATTAGCAGTCCCAATTTTATGATTATCTCTTTTTAGAATTTTTCTGAAATAAAGACAACGCCTAACGAATTTTTTGATCTCCTGGTTATTTTAAGTCCAATAAAACGGGGGAGGAAGTCGAAAAAGCCGATGCGCGATCAAACACAATGATGCATGCAGAGATAGAAATGTGTACCTTGCTCCAGCACTCTACATGCAGGGTGATCCGCGTATAAATTAAAGACAGAAATTAAACTACCTATCTGATGCAAGAAGAAATCGGCCTTAGACAAGAATTTCTACACGAGAAGAACAATAGCTAAATGGTTAACAAGAGGAGTCAGAGTCCGGTCTCTGATGCTGATCGGTGTCCGCCACAATGGATCCTGCCAGCGTTGTATACGGCCTCTAGCGGCACGTGACTCCTCTGGTGACCAAGATAGCTTTTTTTTGTGAGTTATTAATTAGGTCCACTTACGATCTATGGGCACAGGTAAAATATTAGGTGTGTGGTCCTAATCAATTACGTCACAATCACAATAAAATCCTAAGTCTAGGGGCCAAAGTCCACGTGAATCAAAATAAAAGAAAAGCAAAGAAAACAAAATCGATGATAAAACTACGAAAATAAAAGGGGCCCCCAAGGGAACAATCCCTCATAAATTAGGCCCAAGTGTCCTGGAGAGTCCAAGTTATTACAATTTAAAGTCTCTCTCTCACTTCAAATTATACAAATGAACAAATAAACAAAAATGCTCAAGATGGTGACTGTCTCCTCAGATCCTCCCAAAATCCTTTGATGCTAGGTCAGAAGTCATGCTCTGCCTTTACGTGGGTACACAGGCACCTTGAATATAGTGCCTCCCTCGATCCGCGGTACCTCGCACAAAGTATAAAGAGAGGGTGATTAGACAAGACAAACAATAATATCAAATGAGTAGAGCTCAAAAATAGGCAAATAATCACAATCAATAATGAATCTCAATCTAAACGTTGTTGCTCCCCTATAACGGCGCCATTTGATGAACCCCAAAAATCTGGCGGTCGTGTATTCCACACAAGGCAGGAACACAGTCGATGCGTTGACCGTTCAGAAATCTGGGTTTAATCAACAATTAACCCACAATATCAATCAAATAATGAGAAGCAAATGTGGAGTTAAAATTTATTATAATTCTACAATAAGGGTGTATAGTGCAAGTATGTGTAGAGTATCGAACTCAGGGAGCAAGCAGGATAGACAAGGCAATAATGCTCAAAAATGTGAAAGTGATCAAATGCCTACAAGTGCAATTTTTGGTGGGTTTTTAATTTTATATATTTTTTATTTTTTTTATTTCTATTTTTATATTTTGATTTTTGATTTTCTGATTTTGTATTTTATCTTTATATTTTATACTTTTTATATTCTTTTTCTTTTAATAAAGATATAATATATATAAGGAATATATATACAGTAGAGATAAGAGAGAGATAAAAATAAGGAAAAATACTCAGAATATAGGAAATAAAATGTTTTTTGTGTATTTTATATTTTTCTAATATTTTTGTAATTTTTCTATATTTTTCCTAATTTTTTGATGTTTTGAAAGACAAAAATACTTAAATAGTGAATACAATATATATTCGAGACAAAAATATAGAAATAAAATAGCAAACAGGCGTGAAAATTTGCAAATTAATTTTTACAAATAGATAATAAGATAAGGAAATTGAGAGACAGAAAACACAATTTTTGGAGTTTTATGAATTTTTTAGATTTTTATGAAGATTTTGAGAATTTTGCTATTTTTAGGGGGTTTCTTTTGTAATTTTTAGGGATTTTTGGTCAGGAAATAAAATAATCTAAAACACATGAAATATAATTTTTTGCAATTTTTCAAAGACTTTTTATAATTTTTATGTATTTTCTAATGCAAACAGTAATAAAAATGCTTGTTTTTTATTTTTTATAATTATTAAAATGCAATAAAAATGCGAATAAAAATATAACATTAAACTACAATGCAACTGGAGCTTATGTTATTTTTTGATAATTTTTCAAGTTAAATTGATGCATGAAATAAATGCAAGCATCCATGCAAAAATACAATACTAGCAAGGGTAGAAATGTAAATACACAGAAGTTCAAGGGCCTACTTGTAAATTTTCCAAAAATATATAACGTTAAAAACAATTTTCTGGACTGAATATAAATACCCAAACCCGGATGAGGTTCCCTGCAAAATTTCCAAACTCATGCTCACAGGGCACGTGACCTAGCAAGGGTATTTTTGCAATTTTACAACATTCCAGGGTCTAACATGCAATTTTACCAAAATGTTACAACTTAAATAAAAACGTTTCTGGACTGAACTGAAATAAATGAACCCCAGGGGGGTCCTTGCAAAATACCCACCACCCCACATGCGTTAGTCACGTGAGGTGACGTGAACAGGACCTAAATGCAAATATTAAAAGTATGGGGGTCTAAATGTAAATATTATAAAAATATTTAAACTACGCCTGAAAGTTTAAGGACTAAAAATAAAATGCAAAATGGCCGGGGTCAAAGGTGCAAAATACCCACGGCCTAGCGATTCAACGGTAGACGTCCTTCACTTATCCACGTGGCGCTTCGGGGATGGCCGATGATGGTTCGCGGGTGACGGTTGCGATCAAATCGACGAGGAGATCGATGGTCGATGCAGGCCAAGATCGGACGGCTGCGGAATGAACTGGAGCGGGACTCTGATCGGACGGTGGAGGCACCCGGAGGAAGAACGGGGAAGAACTTCACCGAGGCGAAGTTCCTCCGGCGAGATGGCGCGACTCCAGTGGCCTGTGCCGCAATAAAAAGGTTGGGAAGACTCCTGCGGTGATGCTATGGCTGCTGGGTCCCTCAAAATCGCCGGAGAGGCACTGTGGCGCTGTCGCGAAGGCGACGGAGCTTGGAGCTCTAAATATCTCCGGCGGAGTAGGAATCCGTGTCCCCAGGCGATGTTATGCTCCCAGTACCTGCAAAAATGGATTAGAGGGTCCAGGGAAAACTGTCTGGACCTCGCAGAGGTGTGAAGGTGGACGGATGAAGGCGGAGCAGCGACTTGGATTTTCGACCGAAGGTGCGCTCCGGCGAGGGGGTGCGATTGGGCGATTCAGTGAACGGAACTCGAAGATCTAAGGGGGGAAATGAACCTAGTACTACAAGGAATAAAAAGAATCAAAAAGGAAGGGGAAAAGGGGTATACCTCTATGGTCGGAAACCAGAGGAGGAAACCTCGACGGCGAGGTATGCCGGAGGTGATGGAGACCGCCTTGGTCCACGCTGCGACTCACCAACGAGCCCTGGAGACAGCCTGTCACTCTAGCTCGCACGGGCACTCGAAAGGAGGAGCAAATTTCAGTCCGAAGGGTTTAAACTGGAGCTCGAAGGTGGCGGGTCTATTATGTACAAGGTGGTGGCGTGATTTTGGGAGCAAGAGCACGCGTGCATGATGAAGATATGGCATGATCGGGATGCATGGCGTGGCTCAGTGGTGATCGGGGAAGAATTCCCAAGAAGAGGTCGAAGTCGGAAGACGCAGGGATTTGGCATGAAAAATGCGCGAAATCGGGAAAAAATCTTGGATGTCAGAAGCTGCAGGCATCGGTCAGGGAGTTGACCGAGGTCAACCAACGACCAGCGCTGGTTGGTCCACGTGGACCAATCAGAAAAATGCTGGTCAAAATTATTTGAAAATTCAAAATAAAATAGTAAATGAATTTATTAATTTTAGGTTATAAAATAAAAAATGTTCCTTATTTTATAAATAATTTTATGGTGATTTTTATTTATTTTTCTGAGGTATAAAATATGAGTAACATTTTAGGCTTATATAGGTACATGTATCTATGTATTTTAATATTTTATTTTTGTTTTTATTTATTTGATTTTATTAATTTTGTTTATCATTTTATAAATTTACAAATTATTTTTACGGATGTAAATATATTTTTATTTTATTTTTATGATGTGTTTTGTACACTTAATAAATTAAGGGTATATATAGTATAGGTATAAGTATAGGTATTTTACCTATGTGAGAAATATAAGTATTTATTTTAATGTTTCCTTTAATATTTTATTCTTGTTTTAATGTACACACATACTATAAATAATATATACAAATTTACAAAATATAAAATTGTGGAAATAATGAAGAATAAATAAAATAAATATTTTAATCAGTATAGGTATACTATAGGGGTTCAAAACCTAACTTTCAAACTGTAGCTCCGCAAAATATGAAACCACTTCCGTTAAATAGATTTTTAAAATCATATACAATTAAAGGTGAGTTTGATACTTTTTGAGCTTTTATTTGGGAGATATAGGTCTGGGAAGTTGGGATTTTGGGAATTTATTCAGACCATAACTTGGTCTCGGGGTTTTGGGTCATAAAATATTTGCAAAATTTTATTCTTTTTCTTTTATTTTCTTTATTCTATAATTTTGGCTTTAATGTATTTTATACACTATTTATGCACACAGGCATGGATGCTAAAATGTGTGAATTAAAGGTATTTACATGCATTTGCCAGGGTTTTTCAGGCCAAAGTGATAGAATAAAGATGATGAAATGTGGATTCATCAGGAGGACACGTGGCATCAGTGAGAGCATCATCACCGTTCGTTCCAGCTATAATGTGGGTGTTTTTCTTCTTAACCCACGCGTATTTTTTGTATTTAATATTTGGTCCATAAACTTTCATCGAGCATATATTTTGTAAATCGTCCCACCCCAGGTTTTCATTATTTGTTATTCAGCCCTTGCCAGGTCACGTGCTTAATGCACGTGACCTTGGTGATTTTATAGAAATATCCCTGGGATCTTTTGTATTGCTATTTAGCCCTCAAACGTTTATATCCTGTTATAAATTTTTGGTAAATCTAATAGTCCCCAAGCTTTTTGATAATTGTGTATTTGTCCTTGACAGGCGTGCGTGCTATACTCGTGAGTTCTGGGATTTTGCAGGCACACCCTTGGCTTTTTGGTGATTTCTAATTGGTCTATAATATTTTTAATTAGTTATAATTTTTTGGAAAAATTACGACTTGCCCTGGACTTTTGCATATTTACGAAAATACCCCTGCTAGAGTGTAATTTCTTTTTATTTCTAGCATTTATTTCATGCATCTATAAAATCCTAAAAAATCCCAAAAAAATATATTTAGGTTCATGTTGCATTGCTATATCATGCCATATTTTTATTTTGCATTTTTGCATCATTTATTATTTATAAAAAATCAAAAACTTGCATTTTCATCCTTGTTGGCATTAGAAAATACATAAAAATTATAAAAACTTATTAAAAAATTCTCAAAAATATATATTTTGTTTATTTTTTTATGTTTTATCTTCAGACTGAAAATCACTAAAATATAAAAGAAAACTCTTAAAAATTGAAAAACTTTAAAAACCTTCACAAAAATATAAAAATTCCATTAAAAAAATCACAAAAATATAGTTTTTGTTTCAAAATTTTCTATATTTCATTAATTTGGAGAATTTTTGTTACTGGTTACCATTTTTCATCTCCATTTTAATCTCGGATTTATATTTTATTCCCTGTTTTAAGTATTTCTGACTTTAAAAATAACAAAAATTGGAAAAAATACAGAAAAATCACAAAAAATAGAAAATTATAAAAAGCACAAAAATATTTTATTTACTGAATTATGCTTATTTTTACCTATTTTTATCTCTCTTTCCCTTATTATATATATCTATCTTCTTTTATAATTTAAAAGAAAAAGAAAATACAAAAAAATATAAAATATAAAAATAAAATAAAAAATCAGAAAATTAAAAATCAAAATAAAAAATAAAAAAAATAAAAAAAATAAAAAACCCACAAAAAATAATGATCATTTGGCTTGGCTAAGTGTCTTGAAGGTATTGGGCTGTTTTCTTGCTTCTTTACTCCTTTGCTTCCTTTATCTGTGATTGTGTTCGACCCTACTTACTTGCCACTATACAATTTTTGTATGGTATAATAAATTTTAACTCTTGCTTTTAATTGCTCAATTATTTGTGTGGGTTAATTGTTGATCAACGTGAGGATTGGAGTAGTCGCCTCAGCGACAGTGAGACTGAGTTGTCAGGCCATACTTAGTGATTCTCATCTTATCGTTTTTCAATATACTACCCCAAGCCAAAGGAAATTGCCTTCCTCATCACCTCATCCGTAGAGAACTATGTGTAAGATACTGGTGCAAGTAAAGCCATTGTCTGTGAGAGTCATGTGTGCGTTGTTAAATATTCTTACTTAGGCTCATCAAGATGGCATGTGATCATATACCTAGTGGACTCAAAGAATTAAGTCACTAATGTACCTGAAAAGTCTTATCCCCAAATCCTATAAGGTTTCTCTTAGAATTAGGTGGATTAAGTCTTAACCAAGCTCCATTTTCCAATTTAATTCTATACTAGTTTAAATGTAAAGTATGATTCAGAAGAATATACAAGTATATACAAACATCTTTTTGTGCAAAGTTTTTGAAAATGTGCAAAATTTTTGAAAATGTTTGAATGCATGCATGAATGCAGAAGTTTTGCAAACTATTTGCAAACATTTACACACGAGTTTTTACAAACTTTTATTTTTCAAACATTTTACAAAAATTGTGTACTATATACATAGTTTTGATACAAAAGTATTTACAAACTTTTTACAAACAAAACATTTTCATAAACATTTGTACAAAAATAATTTTTAAAAATAGCTATGTATGTGCAAGAAAGGATTTTATGTACAAGAAAATTTTAAAAATTTCTGTGATTTTTAGGTTATGGATTTTATCTATTTTATTTATTAACACACTTACACAAAGTACGAGTTATGGCTAAAGTATATATACATTATATACGACACCCCCCTGTACTTAGTCGAACGATCCTCAGAGTGAACAAAGAGCGATGAAGAAGACATAACTCGTGCTTAGTATAGGGAAGTGAAACGAAAGGCTATACTATAACGACAAAGAAAAGAAAAGAATGAATAGATCTCGGTGATCCCCCTATACTTAGGATCGAATAATCCTAAGTGTAGCAGACTGTACCCAAAGGGAAAACCGAGTGAGAGAATGTACAGGGTCTAGCTCCTCTATACTTAGGGTAAGATCTACCTAAGTATAGGCAGCAAGACAGAGGTAAAAAGAATCAAAAGAATAATCAAACATCTGACATCCCCCCTATACTTAGGGTAAAGTACACCCTAAGTATAGTATAATCACAAGATGCATATGGGGTGTTAGACTAAAGAATGAGATGATATGGACATCTAGATTTATACAAGGTGAAAGATAGTGATAATCAGGCAGGAGATGCAACTGATGTGAGTCAAAGACCATATCTCATGCAAAGTGAATCGGGGCTATGTCAACAATCAGCGGATCATGATCTAGATATGGCTTGAGGCGCTGACCGTTAACGCGAAAGTTGGACTCAGATGACATTTCAGATATGTCGATACTACCATTGTAATGCACCTTTCGGACCAAGTATGGGCCCTTCCACTTACTCTATAACTTCCCTAAAAATAATCTGAGCATGGCATCAAACAACCATACTATCTGATCTGGCTCAAACTGTTTATGGTTGTTATGAGAATCATGCCATATCTTCACTCTCTCCTTATATAGTAGACTGTTTGAAAATGTTGTCTCTGTAAGCTCCTCCAGTGCTGCCAATTCTGCCTTCCTTTGATCACCAATACTCTATGGATCCAATAATATGTCAGTGACAGCCCAAAGTGACTTATGCTTAATCTCAACAGGTAAATGGCAGGGCTTGCCATAAACGAGACGAAAGAGAGATGTACCCAAAGGAGTCTTGAAGGAAGTCCGATATACCCACAAGATCGAGTCCAAAGCTGTGACCAATCATTTCGGTCTGGGCAGACTACCTTCTGCAGTATCATCTTGATCTCCATGTTTGATACTTCAGCAAAACCATTGGTTTGAGGATGGTATGGAGTAGCTACTCGATGGTCTATACTAAACTCGTTAACAAGGGCCTTTACCTTGTTGTTGATAAAGTGAGACCTCCCGTCAGATATCAATACTCTAGGCACCCCGAACCGTGAAATGATATTTTTCCTCAAAAATTTGCAAACAATCTTAGCATATGTGGTTCGAGCGGGTATGGCCTCAACCCGACGACTCACATAATTGACAGCCAACATAATGTACTCAAATCCCTGACTTTTAGGGAATGGACCCAAGAAATCAACACCACATGCATAAAAAACCTCACAGAAGTGAATGGGTTGCATCGGCATCATATCACATTGTCCACATGTGCCCATCCTTGACAGTCAGTACACCTTCATGAATTCATCAGAATCCTTGAAGAGGGTATACCATCATAGGCCGAATTGAAGCACTTTATATGCTGTTCTTCTCCCAAAATGATGTCCTCCTGCCTCAAGCTTGTGGCAGTATGTGAGGACATTGTGATGCTCCTCCTGAGGAATGCACCGACGCCAGACACTATCCCATCCTTCATGGTAAAGGATGGGATCCTCCCAATGGTATGACTTGTCCTTCGCAAGGAAGGTCTCAAGTCTCTTCCTGGGCCAACCTTGGGGAACTTTCTCGGAGATAAGATAATTCACAATGTCGGCGTACCATGGGAGCAAGGTGATAGCAAGGATCGCCTCATCTGGGAAGGTCTCTGTAATAGGATCAGTCAATTCCGATTCCTTAAGATTTTCCAAACGAGAGAGATGATCCGCCACCACATTCTTGACTCCAGGTTTATCCTTAAACTCAATATCAAATTCCTGAGTAGAAGGATCCATCTAGCCAGTCTCTCTTTAGCATCCTTCTTTACCATGAGGTACCTAATGGCGGTATGATCGAGAAAGATAGTCACTTTGGATCCCAGAATATATGATCGAAATTTTTCCAAGGTGAAAACTACGGCTAGAATCTCTTTCTCCGTGACAATGTAGTTCTTCTACGTGGCATCCAATGTACAGCTAGCGTAGTGAATGGCAAATGGTACTACATCCCTCCTCTATCCTCGCACATCCCCTACGACAAAATCGGAGGCATTTGTCATGATCTCGAATGGGAGAGACCAATCAGACGGCTGAAGGACAGGAGCCTCAACAACTAAGATCTTGAAAGTCTCAAATGATACAAGACACTTATCATCTACAATGAATTCGGTGTCTTTTATCAGCAAATCAGTCAACGGTCGGGCAATCTTGCTGAAGTCGTGAATAAAATGTCGGTAGAAACCGACATGCCCCAGAAAAGATCGTAACTATCGTAGGTTGGACAGTAGATTGAGTTTCCTGATGATATCCACCTTGGTTGGATCAACCTCCATGCTCCTGTTGGAGATGATATGACCAAGCACCCTCCCCTGAGTCACCATGAAGTGTCTCTTCTCCCAAAACAAGACAAGATTAACCTCTATGCAATGTTGAAGACGCAGTCTAAGCAATCAACACAAGCATTAAACCCATCGCAGTAGACCGAAAAGTCATCCATGAAGACCTCTAAATAACCATCCACCATGTCCGAGAAAATGGACAACATGCACCTTTGGAATGTCGTCGGGGCGTTACATAGACCAAAGGGCATTCGCCTGAAAGCATAAGTCCCAAACGGACAGGTGAATGTCATTTTATCCTGGTCTTCGGGTGCTATGGCCACTTGATTGTAGCCAGAGTACCCATCAAGAAAAAAGTAATGACTCTTCCCAGCTAGCCTCTCTATAATCTGATCAATAAAAGGCAGCGGGAAATGATCGTTCTTGGTAGCCTAATTCAATCGTTTGTAGTTCAGACAGACCCTCCAAGAAGTGGGTACCCGGGTAGTTATCTCCTCTCCAGACTCACTCACAACTGTAGTGATGCCCGTCTTCTTGGGCACCACATGTAATGAACTAACCCACTTGGAGTTTGAGATGAGATAGATAAAATCAGTGCTCAACCATTTCGATATTTCCTTCATTACCACCTCTCGAAGATTCAGGTTCAACCGTCGCTGGAACTCACGCGATGGCTTTGCAACCTCCTCGAGATAGATATGGTTGGAGCACAGGCCGGGACTTATCCCCTAGAGATCAGCTACACTCGATCCTATCGCCTTGTGATTCCTTTCAAGAACCCCCATCAAATGAGATTCTTATTCTCCATTCAAATCTGTTGAGATAACGACTGGGTACATCTCATGCTCACCTGCAAGGAATCTATACTTCAGTTACTGCAGCAAAGGCTTCAATTCAGGACAACTGAGAGCTGGCAAATCTGGCCTCTGAAAAGTCTGAGTGAATGCAATCAGATCTGAATGAGAGAACTCTCACTGATCATGTAAACTTGTGACGATTGCACTGCTAGTGTTTCTGTGCTCGGTGTTGGCACGGTCTCCACTCTAACTGCTGGTTCTGTGGAAATCAGACAAGGTAATAAATCATCGAACTCTTCCCAGTCTATGTCTGAATCCGAGGGATTTGAATTGGAATCACAAGATACAAAATCTGCTTCGCTGTCCTGAACGTGATCATCAGCCTCAAAAGTGTCCTCGGCCAAGAGTGTGCTCTCCGAACTCTTTTCTGTTGGAAATTGTGGATCTGCAGCATTTGAAGGTGAGAGATTGACTTGTGAAACAGGATCAGACCAAGCGGATTCATCATCAGTGATCACAAAGTCACAGTCCTGGTAGACGTCTCGCTCTGCCTCTATCGTCTGCTCTGTATCATTGAACTGTTCTGAGCAGGCTGGGTCTCGCGCTCTGTTCTCATCGATCGTCTCTATTTGTATACCCTCTCCCTTGATGCGAAAGTACACCTTCCCACTATCATGATCGGGCACCGCCTTGGCCGCGGCCAAGAATGGACACCCTAGAATGATGGGGGTATCGGTCACAGATTCAGGAATCTCCATGTCCAACATAACGAAGTCCACATGGAATTTTAGGCCCTGAATTGTGACGACCACATCCTTCAACAACCCCTTCGGCCTCTTGACAAGTCTATCAGCAAACTGAAGGATTGTCCTGCTCTATCGAAGAGGGCCAAACTCAAATCGGTCGAGTAAGGCTTCCAAAAGTAGGTTAATGGAAGAGCCACTGTCTAATAGAGTACGGTCAAATCTCTTCTCATGAATGTGGCATCTGGCATAGGGAGCTCCTGCATCTGGCCTCTTGGCTGGCAAACGATTCTGAATAGCGAGGCAGGTGGCACGGGTCAGCGCATGGATTTCTGCCTGATGGTTCCTCTTCTTCCTGCGGATAGTGATCTTCTCTCTCAAGTACTTTTGAAAGAGAGGGATGTGCTCAAGTGCCTCCTGTGAGTCAACTGGATATGGAATTTTTCGATCATATGTTGGCTGAATTCTAACTGTTGATTTTTTTTGAATTTCTATTTTTATTCCCCTTAGTCAAGCGGAGTGCTTGAGGGAAGGGGATGGTTGGGCCCTCCTCAGGTAGAGGGCTAGAAACATGTTCCTGCTACTGGGAGGGAATGGAATCCATACAAGTATCATCAATCATCACATATGGATTCGAAGATGAAGAAACCTTTCCTTTGTTATTTTTTTTGGTATTTTTCAACATGTCTCGAGATACAAGAACCGGAGGTGACACAACTGGAGGTGACAAAACTGGACTAGAAGGGGTGGCCTCAGTACCACCCACGGCATCGGAAGTTGCATCATCAGCATCGCATTCTGTCTCAGTATCTGGGACTCCGGTGGCATCAGTACCACCCTCTGCATCTGGAGAAGAGACAGCCTTAGAACCATCGACTGGATCAACATCCTTGGTGGCATCAGTACCATCGTCATCCTCATCATTAGCGACATCAGTACCTCTATCCTCCTCGTTTGACGCTCATGCATCCTCGTGGTGTCATCTCTCAGACGAGATGCCGCCTGCTGGCATCCTACCGCTCCTAAGTGTAACAAAGTCATCATCAAATGTATATGAAGCAATGTCACCCAATAAATCACTAGGAGTGGTGGTCTCTGTAAATTGTACCTGCTTAGGTTTTCTTTTTAAGTTATTCGGGTTGGGCTCGATCTGAGCAGGTATAGCGGCCCTTCCTTTGATGATCTCCCTCATCTTCTAGTGAAACTCATCTATCTCCCGCCTAAAGGATGCATGCTCTGAGAGTAGGCGGGCTAGATCATCAAGGGTTGGGTTCTCATAGGCTGGCCTATGAGAACCGGACGAGTTGCCTCTTTGGAAGTGAGGGTGCTGTTGGAACTGGTGAGGGGGGCTGAGAATATTGCTGAGGTTGCTGGTGGTGATGCCTCCACTGTTGTCCCTGCTGGTAGGGATGAGGACCCGACTTGAAATGTTGTTGTTGGGGCTGGTGGGATAACTGGGGTTGCTGCTGTGGCCGGTGGCTGAACTGTCCACCCTGAGCTGGAGGCTGCTGCTGGGACAAGGTACCTTTGGTCGACCACCTGAATCCGGGATGGTCTCGGTAAATACTAGGCTACTGTCGGGCATACCAAATCCCCTTGACTTCCATCAACGGCTCCTGCTCGTAGATGGATGGAGGAAGAACTGCCAGTGGCTGATCATGTTGATACACCACCATCTGAGTGTCTTGAGATGGCGGTGGCTGAGGGTACTAGTGCTGCAGCTGCTGGAATGGCTCCGCCTGGATGTGGTGAACATGTCTATACTAGGCAGAGTGCTGGGTCGAGCCGTTGCTGCTAGGATCAGCTCGTGACCTGAGACGGGGCTGAGAGTCCGTCTGTGCCTCCTGGAGACACATGATCTGGGTCTTCAGTCACTCAGGGTCTGTGCCAACTGGTCTATCTGAGTCATACCCTGGAACTGCTTCTTCTCGATTATCTCGATTAGGTCCAGCTTCTCGCTGATAATGCCCATATCAGCGGCCGACGACTCTGCTGTGATGCGGCTGCTGAAGAAGAAGAGGTAGATGGACCTGCATCAACCTGTGTTATCCTCTAATAGGACACGATCTAGGATGAGGGCTTCTCCTGAGTGTATATCCAGGTCTGGGACGTCACTGTATAGTTCTTGGCCATCTCCTCATAGATGGCCCAGACATGGCCTTCGTCTTTGGCAAAATAGGAGCCCCCACAAGAAGCATTCACTAGCCCCTACAGCTCCGGTGTCATCCCACAAAAGAAACTCTGGACTAAGTTGGGCTTGGAGATGTCATGATGTGGACACCAGTCAATGAGCTCACAGAAACAATCACACGCCTCATGGAATTACTCGTTGGGGACCATGGAGAAGTTATTGATCAGGGCTCGTGCTGCATTCGTCCGGCTGAGTGGATAGTACTTATTCAAGTACTCGGTCTGGAGCTGTTCCCACAAAGTGACGTATCTCCCCCAAATATTTCAGCCAGTAGGTTGCTCTGTCAACTAGGGAGAATGGAAATGCCATCATCTTGATGGTGTCCTCATCCACGTATCTATCATGGACAGTGCTGCAGATTATCTCGAATTCTTGCAAATGTAGATGTGGCTCCTTGATGAATCCACATTTCATCATCTTTATTCCATCATTTTGGCCTCAAAAACCCTAGTAAAAGCGTGTAATACCTCTAATTACATCACTTTAGCATTCATGCATGTGCATGTAAATAGTGTACAAATTACTGTAATTAAAGCCAAAATTATAGAATAAATAAAAGAAAAGAAAAAGAATAAAATATTGAAAATATTTTATGACCCGAAACCCCGAGACCTAGGCATCTTGATGAATAGGTCGACCAGGAATAAAGTAGGGGGAGATAATGGCCAAATACAATACATATTTCATTCATTCTTTATTCCATTTGGGACCTATTTTTTGTTCTACTTTTTATACATCAAATAAAGAAATTTTGTACATGAAAGTTGTAGATAATTAAATAAAGAAAAATACAAAATTGGTTTCATTCAAAAATAATGTACAGATGAAAAGTTATGGTCTGAATAAAAATCCAGAATCCCAACTTCCCAGACCCGTATCTCACAGATGAAAACTCCAAATGCAGCAAACTCGCCTTTATTTGTATATAGAATAAAATAATCTATTTAATGGCGGTGATTTCGCATTTGGCGGAGCTATGGTTTGAAAGTTGAGTTTTGGACCCACATTGTACAATTGTACTGATTAAAATATTCAATTTATTATTGATTCATTATTTTTATATTTTTATAATTTTGTAAATATTATTTATAATAATTATGTACATTAAAACATGAATAAAAACTCAAATAAAATACAAAATAAAAATATATGTATATACAATACATAGGTATCATACCTACACTTATACCTATATAAAGTATACTTATATTTTATTAAATATACAAAACAATTCGGAAAAATAAAACAAAAATATATTTGTGTGTATAAAAGTATTTCATGATTATATAAAATAATAAATTAAAATAAATAAATTAAAATCACAAAATAAAAAATTAAATAATAAAATATATAGATATTATACCTATAAAGGGTATAAAAGTAAACTTGTAAAAATATATCCCATAAAAATAATTAAAAATCAGAATAAAATACTACATAAAATAATAAATATTTTTTTATTTTTTGACCAAAATCTAATTCGTTTATTTTCTATTTTTAAATAAATATTTAAATCTTTTTAGGACCTTTTTCCTTGTTGGTCCACTTGGAAA